>JAKUAQ010000068.1:0-31368 GCA_030562965.1 Starmerella ratchasimensis | reverse complement strand
AGCCGTGCAGCGCGGCGTGCACCAGCGCCCGCACCTCGCCGCACTGCGCCGCCGCACGCGCCAGCACGGCCAGCTCGCGGTCCGACGCCGCGTGGTCGCACACCCGCGGGCTGAACAGCGTGCGCAGTGAGTCCGCGGTGGCGTCCGTGGCGTCCTTGGCTTCCTCGCCTCGCAACAGAAGCAGGCCGAACCCGGCCGTCGCAAACCGCGCGGTGTCCGCCGCAATCACGTTCTCCATAATCTGGCGCCACAGCGCATCGAGCTCGCGGCCATAATCAACCTTGAAACCAGTGTACTCGCTCTGGTCGCGCGTGGCCAGCGCCAGGACCCACTCGCGCGCCAGCGGCTTGCGCGCGTCGGCGAGGCCTTTGGCGACGGCGTCCTTCGCGCCGAGCTGCACGGCGGCGTCGGCGAGCGCCCGCAGCGCCGCCTCGGTCGCCTCTTTCGGCGCCTGCGCCGCGACCGCGGCAGCAACGTCGCGCGCGGCCGCGGGCGGCACGTGCTGCGCCACCTGGGCGTACAGCGCGCGCTGCTCGCTGTTCGTGGCCTTCTTGAACCCGGCGACGTACGCCGCGAGGTCCGGCGTCGCGCAGCGGCCGAGAATGAGCGAGAACGTGGATGCGGCAGTCTGGCGCAGCTCGGCGTTCGACGAGCCGAGATTTGACACCAGCGAGGTCGACGCCGCGAGCTTGTCGAGGTTGGCGCCGCTTTGGGTGCCGTTGGCGTTGTTGTTGTTGCCTTTGTCGTTCGCTAGGCCACGCACAATCGAGGGAATCACATGCTTCAGCGCCGCGACGGGCGCGCGCAGCAGCAGCTTGCCGAGCGCGTCGGTGACCGTGGCGTCCAGCACGGCCTGCGACGCGGACGCAAACAGCGCGTCGAGCGCCGTGGCGTCGAGGACGGGCGCGACGTCGGCCTCGAACTCGGCGGGCTTGGCGCCGACGACGGCATCGGTCCACAGCCGCGCGACCGCGGCCTCCTGGGCCTCGAGAGCCGCTGCCAGTGTCGTGTCGCCGCGGTCGCGCGCGAGCCGCGCCAGCAGGCTGAGCTCCACGAGGCCGCTGAGGCCGTGCGCCAGCAGCGCCGCGACCAGCTCGGCGCCGACGCCCGCGCGCGCGTTATACTGCACCAGCGCCTTCTCTGCGTGGTCAAGCAGCGTCTGGCGCATGCGGTGCGCGTGCTGCTCGCCTTTGCCGGTCATCGTGGCCAGCGCCAGAATCAGCAGCCGGCCTTGCGCGGCCAGCAGCGCCGCCACGTCGACGCCGCTGTCGGGACCCAGGCTGCCGAGCACGGCGTTCGTCCACGCCAGCACCAGGCCGTATTCCGTGGCCTGCACGCTGTGTTTTGCGCCGGCGTAGGCCACAATGGCCTCGCTGGCGTCTTGGGCCGGCAGCGCGGCGAACGCGGCCGCCGAGCGTTTGCGCGCAGCCTTGTTGCGGCTCAGAGCAGGCAGAGCCGAAAAAAGCTCGCCCACCTCGAGCGTCTCAATCACTTCCATCTCAAAGCCGGCAGAGATGCTCTGTGGTGGTAAGTTACTGTGGGCCAACTTTTCACAGAACCCTGATCCACCCCCGCTGAACCGCTACCAGCAACCGCTGCTTCATGGGGGGCGTCAGAACGCGCGGCACTTGACAAATATAATAATATATCTAACTAAGTTCGCTATTTTATAAATTCACGCTCACCTATGGTCATTCGGCATTGGGGCCTCCGTCCCGCTCATTGGTCACGGTACTCCCAGCACTATATAAAGGGGTCCCAGGGTTGATCTATTTTTCATACACGAATATAACAACCGCTGATGAATGAGTTTGTGAAACTATAGAAGTTCACCGCCGGGCTCGCCTGGCGCGTTGGTCTATGTAGATGTCTGGCCTTCTCTTGCACCACCTTATGCCAGGCTAACAGATGTTCTGAGGTTGCGACGTGTCCTATGTAGTAGAGTTAAGAAGTTGAGATTTAGAGATCTAAAGAGAATCCAACGGAGATATGAACATGAGAGCCAGTGCTCGATCGATGAGTCGTGCTCGATCAGTCGTGCTCGATCTAGACGTGTTCGATCTAGACGTGTTCGATCTAGTCGCGCTCGCACTCAACCCGACATGCTTGGCTTCGACCACTCTGGCCGCAAACGTCGACGTGGCGCATTACTGAGACGCTACCGTCTAGTTTGGGTTTGTAAAAAATATAAAGGCAAAAAGAAAACTGCCTCCGACCGGAATCGAACCGATGATCTCAGCATTACTAGTGCTGCGCCTTACCGCTTGGCCACAGAGGCTGTTATGTAATAGACCCAATATGGTTGCGTATATGATCACTATCTTATCCAGAAAAGGGTTGGGCGCAATATAAGCATCGAGCAAAAAGAAACTGCCTCCGACCGGAATCGAACCGATGATCTCAGCATTACTAGTGCTGCGCCTTACCGCTTGGCCACAGAGGCTCGCGTTGAAAGCCTCTCTGATCTTCAATATATAACCACACAAAGAAATATTTGGTATTTTTGTTTCTATTCGACAAATGTCTCACATTCAGATAAATGTCTCCTCTCGAGCTGTTCCACGACAAAACGCGTGCCCTCATCTACGGCATGCAGCCGCGTGCCTCCAGGGCATGCTGGACTTCGACGCGAAACGCCCAGCGTGGCCGGTGTGATCTACCCCTTCGGCTCGGCGAGCTCCACGAAAATGTACTGGGGCACGCGCGAGATCCTGATTCCGCAGTACAAGGAGGTGTCTGTCGCCATCGCGAAGCACCCGGACGTGGACGTGGTCGTGAACTTCGCGTCGAGCCGCAGCGCGTACTCGTCGGAGGCATCGGAGGCATCTCACTGGGTAAATCGCTAGCTAGGTGTCTCTAGCTAAGCGTCTCTAGCTAAGCGTCTCTAGCTAAGCGTCTCTAGCTAAGCGTCTCTAGCTAAGCGTCTCTAGCTAAGCGTCTCTAGCTAAGCATCTCTCTAAGCATCTCATTAGATAATAGTGATATCTCTATTCAAATGTATAAGCTAGGTATAGCATCGGCCTTATCTTAACTCCTTGATGTAGGGGCCTAGGGCGGGTGTGGTTTATCCGCCCGGTTTATCCGCCCACACCACGATCTACTTATTTCTCTGATATGAAGCGCCAACCTACCGAAATCAACCATGACTTGGTCCACTGGGTCAAGCAGAACCTGAACGTGCGCCACAACGACGAAAACTACTACCGCATGATCAGTGGAGCCGATTACGACCCTAATACCCCAGATCTGGTCAGAGACCGGATCCTGAGCTCGGAACAGACCGCAGACTACTACCAGCAGCTGAGGCTCAAGGACTTTGAGTCGGTGGAAGATCTGGTCGCCGCGAGGTCCCAAATCATTGCATCTCTCTTTGGTGCGTGTGGATCCAACGTCTACATCGAGCCGCCGTTCTATGTGGACTACGGCTACAACATCAGAGTGGGCAAGAACTTCTACGCAAACTTCAACACCACATTTCTCGACTGCTCGATCATCAGTATCGGCGACAACGTCTTGTTTGGTCCCAACGTCACGGTTACCACGGCTAGTCACCCACTAGAAGCCGAGGCGAGGAATTCCGGGGTGGAGTACGCCCAGCCCATCCGGATTGGGAACAATGTGTGGATCGGATCGAACGTCGTTATTTTGCCCGGAGTCACTATTGGTGACAATGCAGTGATCGGTGCTGGCGCAGTCGTGTCGAAAGACGTGCCAGAGTCGATGCTGGCTCTGGGAATTCCGGCCCGCCCGGTCAAGAAGATCGACCAGGGTGGGGCTGCTCAGTAACGATCGGCTTGCTCAGTAACGACTTGCACTAGTTTTACCTGAGGTGAGATTGTGGGTCATATGCATACCGCCTGGATGTCTGCATTCCTTCTTTTATCGGACGCATACCCAATAGCACGCTTACGTCTGCCTGAATGCCTGCCCCTTTTTATTTTTGCCTGCTACGCCCAATAGCACGCCTGCCTAATTTTAGGCCAGCCCAATTGTACGGTTGCCCAATGGTCCGCCTGCCTAAATGGTGCTACTATGGTGCTACTGAAAGGTGCTTTTCAACGCTGCCCCAACTACTATAAAAGGGGACCATTTCTCCCAGAACTCATCCATCTCAACACTCTCACATCTCAACACTCTCACATCTCCTGCACTCTCTCATCTCTCAGTGCCATCCTATCCTCTCACCATGAGCTACGAACACAACAACGACCTCAGCTACGACCTCAGCAACGAGCAGATCAACCGCGAAGAACTCATCAACCGCGAAGAGCTCAACAGCATTGTTGCTTCTGCCGAGAAGGACAAGTACTTCAGCCCACCCCAGCGTCGCACCCTCATCAAAATGGCCACGTCAGTGGTCTCCAAGCGTATGCAGGTACAGGACGAGGCTGTCTTCTTCTACAACACTGATGAGAAGGGGGCTATTAAGACCCGATCTTACCCTGAGTTCACCAAGAAGACGTCTATGTTCGAGGAAGTGCTGCAGTTCTATCGTCACCGGGGCCACACCAACATTATCCACATCACTGATGATGCTTCTGCCACGATCGATGCCCCCAACGTGCTTCGTATCAACGCCTCAGGCTGGTTGCCTGAAGACGTAGACGCGCAGCTCACGCAGCTCCCTGAGTACTCGGTCCTCGTCATCACCGTTACTCCGACCATCCCGTGGGCTAAGATCAGCACACACACGTCTAAGTATCGCCTGGAGCCCATCCTGGACTGCCGTGGCGATGTGAGCCATGTCGATTTCAGCGTCATTGATGAGCCGCCCTTCTTGCTCTACGACGCCCCGGTCGTGGTTTCGGGGCAGCCCAGTGTGTTGCACTGCATCTGCGTGCACTACTTCGACTTCTTCTGCCCTGATAACGGGCTGATGGAGTATAGTGAGAAATTCTCCCATTCCCTGACCGAAATGCGTGCGGAGGGAGCAAACCTCACCTACGACACGTTGCTGCGTATGGCCGCGTTCGTGAAAGCCAGCCTGCCGGACGTGAAGGCCAGCCTGCCTGAGGAACAGACGAATTAGTTTATTCATTATTTATTTAACCTGTCAATATCATATTTCCACTCAGTAAACGCTTTATCCTGGCGTGCGACTTCCGAGACTTATATATATATACTTACTTATATATACCCGGCCAGGCCCCACACGCCTTGCTCGTTATCATATGCCCGTCTTCACTATTTTGTTGGAATCGATAATTGTATCCTTTAAGGCATTGGCATACTTTAGTTGGTCCCTTTGGTGTTTTTACAATTCCAAATTTATTTGATGCTAATGGCTGAGAGTATTAATGGCTGGGCTGGGCTGTGGCCCTTAATTAGTCGTCCCAATGGTTTTGCTCTTACTCCAGATACGAAATACCGAGGGCGTACCCCTTTGGATTTTTTGACATTTTTAAAAATTATTTGATGCTAATGGCTAATTTTCTCAATGGCTGGGCTGTGTCGGCTGTGTCGGCTCGGCTGTGTCGGCTGTGTTAATGGCTGGTAGCATTAATGGCTGATAGCGTTAATGGCTGGTAGCATTAATGGCTGGTAGCGTTAATGGCGGGTAGCGTCAATGGCTGGTAGCGTTAATGGCTGGGCTGTTTTCAAAAGTTGAAGAAAAACCAAGGCGTGTTCGATCTCACCTCTCCCCAGGCCAAAGGCTAGCTTTTGAATAGTGTTCATCGGACGCTCTGAAGCTTATTGCCTTCACGCTTTTCAATTGACTAGAAAATGTTTGCAATATCCCTAAGCCATGCATCTCCTGTAGATTAGAGGTTCCTGCTTGCGAGCATCAGCCAATCAACACCGTCATGTCATTTCCAATACTATAAAAGGACACTTCATTCACGGTCTTGATCAAAAATTATGGCCATGGAAGCTCCCCTTAGTCTTGCTCAGTTGTGCGGCGACTTTCGCCTGTTAACCCTCGAGCCTCAAACGCCTCAAGCCCGACGTCAGGCGCTGAAGAAGTTCTCCAAGCGCTTTTATGCTGCGAACATCCGCTCAGAGGTGGACGTCGATGACAGGAGAAAGGCTACTCCGCTTCGCTTAGAAGGTGCGGCACAATGGACACACACCGACGCCCGCATCACTTACGTCTTCCTTGGCAATGACAAGCACAGCCTTTCCCAACTTTTCATCTCCATGGCAATCGAATTTTTCGGGGGACCCGAGGAATTGGACAAGCAGCGGCCGCGCCTGAGGACGTATTACTTCAAGTCTCTTGCTAATGGAACCACCGATGAGTTCTACTCACATTTTAAGGAAATTGACTTTGCACCGCTCGTTAACCTTTCTGTCTTGCAATCTATCTTCCCCGTGTGGATCGGAGGCTTCTTCAAGCGTAGAAACCAATTCATGATGGCCTTGTTAGAAAATGAAAACGGTCACCCTATGAAGGTCGTGTTCGCCAATCCAAACTTCTTTCACCCCGTGGTTCGGTCGTTCAAAGGAGGCTATAAGCGTCATCTTACTTCGCAGATCCAGAAGCTGGCTAAGATGGAGAACACTCTGGTGGTGCTTGACCCCTCGACAAGGGCTTAGCTCAGTCAAGGCTCGATCGATCAACCAGCAACCAGCGTCCTAGAACCGTGCTCATATATTCTCACGCATTAGGGGATCCAGCAGCAGGAAAAACGCTCGTTCTTCGGGCCTCCTGCCAACGCAAAGCACCAAGCACTAATAACTCTTTTAAGTGTTACATAGCCTCATACTCGTATCGCCCAAAGAACTCATAGACAGAATCAAAATGTCAGGCATTGAACTTGCGCCCCTCGAGAAGCTCAGAATGGCGGGTGCCCCAGGCCACCCGAAGCCCGTCAGCCTTGAAAATGCGCCTGCATTCGATCTCGGCGTCTTCCAATTAGCAGGCGTGAACAGCTCACCGAGCGCAGTAAATATGACTTTTACTTATTATAATAGTATCGTAGAGTATAAAAATAGTGATAAGTTCCAAGCCAACAGTACTTAAGGCTACTTGAGACGGGATCTCGGTAGTGTCGTCAACCCCCGCCCATTCTGTGTGGGGTAAACCCAGCCCAAAAACCCGGCCCCACCTCAACCACCCGATCGATAAAAACCACATTTCCCAATTCTACCATAAAACAGGCCAATACAATCACGACCACGTACGACATTTGCGCCAAAGTGGAAGTGCTGCGGAAGCACACGTGTTCCGCGTACTGACCACGCAGCGACTCGCGCGGCGTCCAGTTCCGCAATGCCACGCTGGATATCGTCTACAGCGTGCACAGCCAGGAACTCCCGTCTAGTCCGCCTTCGCCCACCAAACTCAACCTGCTGTTTCTGCACGGCGGCCAATTCAACAAGGAGAGCTGGCAGATGCGGCCGCGTTTGGCTTTTGCGGGCTTAGGACCGGAAGTGATCGATAAGTGCATCGCGATCATCGCGATAGACCACGTACACCACGGCGACTCGGCCGTGGTTTAACGCGGGCCGCGTGGGCTTTTTCCAGTCGTGGGAGGATCTCTGCCGAGACGCGGGCTGCGTGCTGCGCGACTGCATAGCGCGGGGCGCTATGCAGTATATCTATCCCTGTGAATATCAATGATAATAATTCTCTGGTACGGAAGTATTGCGAAAAATGATCCAGTAAAATTTTGGTTGATATAATTAGATACAAAATAAATATGTCCCTTGGTCGAGTTAAATAGAATGAAATAAAAAGAACGGACAAGCCGTTGTGATGCCGATGGCAAATAAAAAATCAAATGTAAAGCCAAAATCCTGGTTTCGATCTGCTTACTGGTCGTAGCCGATAGGCACGTCGTGGCGGAAGCAGCAGCGCTCGTTGTACGAGCACGTGCCGGTGCGCACCCAGTTCTGGCACGGCTTCGAGCGCCACTTGGGCGGCCGGTCGACCGTCTTCAGCTCCTGGGGCCCGTGGGCAAACTGGCACTTCTCGCCGTACGGGCAGTTGCCGCCGGTGCTCATGTACGACGCACACAGCTCCGTTTTGTACAGCTCCGTGTTCGTGCTCGGGCGCCCGTTCTTCTTGAACGAACGAGAGAAGCTCGAGTTCTGGCCGTGCGAGGCACTGCGGTGGTGCATGTGCTGCTGCTGCGCCTGCATCTCCATGTGCTGCTGAGCCTGCTGCGCCTGGATCTGCGCCTGCATGTGCATGCCGGGCATGCTGGCCGCCGGAACCGACGACGAGACCGGCGCCGTGGGCGGCAGCGGCGCGCCCATCGGCGGCGGGCCCGAGTACAGACGCGAGCCCGTGCCGGCCTGCATGCTGGGCGCCTTCAGGCTGGGCGGCGACGGCGTGGTCTTCGGCGGCGATGCGGTGCGCAGCGGCGTCGACGACCCGTAGAACTGACCGCCCTGCGCGTTGATGATCGGCGAGTTCACGCCGGTGACGGCCTGGCTGGTCGGCACGCTGCCCACCGTGGCCGGCGAGTCGACGGTCCACGGCGTGGCGGAGAACGCCGAGCCCGACGAGTTCGGCTGCGACGTCGGCGTGAAGCTGCCGAAACTCTGGCGCGGGCCCCAGATTCCGCGGAACTGCGTCGAAGCCGAGGCAGGCGACGAGACAGCTCCGGCGGGGTTCGACGAGCTCAGCGAGCGCATCGGCACACCGACGGGCGAGCTGGTCGGCCACAGCGAGCTGCCGAGGCCAATCGAGCTCATAGAGCCGATCGGCGCCGAGTTCAGCGTGCTCGAAGAGCCCAGCGAAGGGCCCATCGAAGACGCGCCGCTCATGTTCGGCGTACTAAGCGCGTGGTGCGAGGGGTGGCCGACCACGTCCTCTAGTGGATCCGCGATGGCCGACGAGCTGGTCGCCGAGCTGGCCGAGGAGGAGGAGGAAGGTGCCACGGTGACCGCTGAGGGAGGCGCCGACGAGCCAGGCGATACGCTGGACGGGGCGCCCGAGCTCGCGCGGGGCGTGGGTCCGGCGAGGGCACCGGACGAGGCCGAGCTCATCAGCGGGCCGCGCGACGTGTCGCGTGCCAGATCGCGGGAGAAGTCCTGGTCGGCATTACGCGACTTTTGGGAGAACGACGTGCCCCAGAGATCGGAGATCGGAGCGCCGTGGTGGGCTTTCGACAGCGAGGCCGACAAATCGGGCAAATGTTCGTGCGAAGCAGTGGCCATCTTACAAGTCTCGATCTTTTTTTTGTTTGTTGTTGTTCGGGAAAATCACAAGAGCCGCTCAAACGTGGGGAATGGGTGAAAATGGGAATAAATTAGCCAACGCCGAAAAAGTGATAGGAAAAGCGGGGTCGGGAAATGCGTGGATGATTTGGTGTTTCAGTAGTGCGTTGCCTGGCCGCAAGGGGTGAGGGAGGGACGACGCTTCCGCAAATACCTGAAATACCAAACGGAATAAATAGGTGAGTCAAGAAAGAGTCAAAAACTCAAAGCTCAACCTCAATAAAAAATGGAAAGGGGGATGTTGAAGCAAAAGACGTTGTCAGGGCGTTTCGGACACTACCTTGATGTTTGGTTATGTCTGAGAAAATCCAGTTGATCCTTAATGAGCTTCGATATGATCAAAAAGCGCAACAAAATTTATCAACCAGCGGAAGACTGAGTCAGTTTGATTCTCGATACCTCGGAAATCACACTCGATCTATGCAGCGAACGAGGAAAACAAGAGCGTGTTTAGATTTTCGGCCTAGATCAAAGGGCAAAATGTTTTGACAAAAAAGACTACGTCAAGACGAGTTCGAATTCGGCAATACAAGGATCGTGGAATATAATGACCGTTTGCAGCGAACCAACCGAAGTAGAGTAGCTGACTGAAGCAGAATACCCGTTCACTTTGAGCGGAGGGGTCTGAAAAAACTGGAAGGAAGGGAGGGCGTGTGCTGGAGTTATATGTGAGGACGGAGGGCTCGGGAGGCACGGGGCAGAGAGAGGGGGTTAGCGGTAGAGGGCACAGGAGAGAAATAACTTAGGGAACGGGGAACGAGACAGGCATGTTACGGCGGCGTGGGCGCATCGAACCCAGAACTCCCAAAGGCTGATGAAAGGTACTCAAGCTTGCTAATGGCTGGAGCAGCTTACTAGGGTGCTGACAAGAACGCTGACTAGAGTGCTGAGTCATCCGATCCGAACCTTCCATGCCGGAGATGTGTCATTGTTAGAGACTTTGATCATGCCCAGGCGCTGTAACGCTAAGGCTAGAGCTGTCTGAGCGATCTTATGGCTTAGGATACATGGGTTTAAACTAAGGCTAGGCTCGAGTCCCCGAGGCACGTCACATACATAATGCATGTAACGTAACATAACGCTAGTGACAAAACGCAAGTTCTACGCTTTACTCGCCCCCGACTAACCCACGTCGCTAACCCAAGCTAGCTCAGATGTTCTAAGGGCCGGGTACTCACCTGTTTCAAATCAAAATAAGGAATCTCGGGCAGAGTCTGATCTTGCGCTTGCTCTATGATCGACTATTTAATATATCACAAATTAACTAGATATCTATGAAAAGCAAAAATCACGCAGCGAAGAGAGACACTACTTGCAGAACCCGCAGACTTGGGGCTATGCAATCCCAAATTTGAAATAGCTTTTGATCTGCGAACATAACCCCGCCGCCTCCCCGCGCTCTGCTGATCCAGTCGGGTACCCATGTCCGCCCCCATGTACGTAAGTCTAGGGTTCACCGTCCAAATCGGCCTACACCGCGCATCGGCGGCACTCATAGACATCGCATAATGCCAGCGTATTTGCTAGATATGCTCGGTCCGGAGACCTCGAGATAGACTCGCGAGGTAAGGGCCCTCCGGTACCGAATTTGTTAGTAACAGAGTAGGAACTATGGGTTTTGCCCCAGCCTGGACGCGCGACACCAGATCAATGGGCCTTAAAGGCCAAAGGCAGAGAGCGATCTGGGCTCAAGCATGACTGGGCTAAAACTAGATAGATAAAACACTTGATCGAATAATATTAAGTATTTCAATAGCCTTCAAAAAATAAATAAATAAATTATATTACCAATGTAAGTTTTGGTGAACCATGTGTTTCATCGAGATCTCCGACATTGCACAAGCCTACGGCAAGCTCTTCCACTCTCAAAGCTGCATCTCGATCGGTTGCTGAGCCTCTGGTCTAGCCAAACGCGTTTTTTCGGCGGTCGCCGACACCACCATATCACCTCGCAGCATTACCAGTCCCAGTGGTCTCTGTGCTTTTTCACCGGCTCGTGTGCGCCGGAACTCTTGCGTCTCGACCAGAACAAGGTTCATATGACCGTCGAAAGACAGTAGCCGGCCAATGAGCTGGCGGCCGTCCGTCACCACGACGCGGACCTCTTTGTCCAGCAACTTGGCTAGCCGGGCTTTCACCATGTAGAAAAATACCCTCCTCCCACGAGCTCGAATAAGGGGAGCAGTGTGATCTCGCTGGGTAGTCGCGAACTACCTTGTCCAGCAGTGGTCCTTAGAGCAAGAATAGAATAGATCGGCACGACGAGATACTTCGAATCACGAATTCCAGCTGATTCGGAATAATTGTAGCGTTAAACCGGAGCCATTGCCAGGCGTATCGCCGAACTTGCTACCTCTCTCTCCCTACCCACGCATGATCATGTATGTACCCCGAAGCGGTAAGCAGCAGCAGCCAGCACCACATCACCAAAGAATCACCCCAGAGATGTCGGCTGAAGAGGATCGAGTTGAGCCCCCCACCGGCGCTGGTGAAGTGAAGCCCGAGAAAACCACACCCAAAGTTTCCGAGGCTGGAATCTCAAAGGCAAAGAAAAAGTCCAAGCCGAATAAGCGAGCCTTGCTTGCGGCCAAATACGACCTCCAGGCCGCTCGTGACCGCGATGGCATTTCCGACAATCTTCCCGTGACGAAGGACAATGATCCCGACGAGCAGAAGCCCGAGCCGAAGGCCGAAGGTGACATGGGCGATGAAAGCGACGACACGGACGCCGAATTCGACGAAAACGCCAGCGATCCGGAAGAGGAGGAAGGCGACGAAGACGACGAGGACGAGGACGATGACGAAGGATTCGACGACGAAGACGAAGACGACGAAGATGAAGACGAGTTGTCCGAACCCGAGGTCGAGTATGGCTCGCGACGCCGACGGGAGCCTGTGGACTACAGCAAGGTTCTGGCCACGCTCGAGGCCGAGGAGCGAGAGCAGAAGAAACGAAAGGAAGACTAGAGTAGAATTGAGTAGATAAGTACATTACCATCTAGGGTGCTAATGGGTTAACAGCGTTGGTCAGCGTTGGACAGCGTTGGGATGCTGACGGAGTTGGGATGCTGACGGAGTTGGGATGTAGCTGTATTGTTGTCTACCTGGTGCGTAATCTAGTCGGAATTATAATAATTAGTGCTTGTGCCTATATATATATATTAGGACACCCTCTGGATAAACGCTCCAGAGGGGCCTCTGCTCGAGGGGTATAGAGTCACCTGTTCTTCCTGTCTCTTCGTCTCCTAACTGCGCGGATCAGGGTGCTCAGAGGCAATACACGCTCATAGAGCATACTGCAGAACTGGAAGCCAGTGCGCATGCAGGAGTCACTACCTGCGCTCTGGTGCATTTAGGGATGGTAGCCGCGAGGCTCAGTACCGATGTAATTCCAGTCAAGCGCCGTTGTAGCTCGTCCTTAACCCGTGTGCTGGCCTCCTACACGGTCTGGATGCACCTGTGTTCAGCAGCAACCGCCGCTGCTCTTCTTGGGAGGCTCCGTGAAGTTGATCGTGGGGCCCTCCGGGGCCTTGACCTGGCCGAACTCGGGGTGGACGAGGTTCTGCTCGACATGCTGGCGGAAGATCTCGGTGAGCGTGCGTTGGAACGCCATGTCGACGTTTGTGTTGTCGAGCGCGGAAGTCTCTATGAACAGCAGCTTGTTCTCTTCGGCGAACGCCTGCGCCTCCTCGGTAGCAATCGCACGCAGATGCTTGAGATCGCACTTGTTGCCGACCAGCATAATCACGATCTGGGACACAGCGTGCTCGCGCAGCTCACTGAGCCAGCGCTGCACGTTCTCGTACGTCTCCGGCTTCGAAATGTCGTACATCAGCAATGCACCCACGGCTCCGCGGTAGTAGGCGCTCGTGATCGCGCGGTAACGCTCCTGACCAGCGGTGTCCCAGATCTGGGCCTTGATGATCTTCTCGTCGACAGTGACTGTCCGTGTGGCGAATTCTACACCGATCGTAGACTTCGACTCGAGGTTGAACTCGTTGCGCGTGAAGCGACCGAGGATGTTCGACTTGCCGACACCGCTGTCGCCGGTCAGCACGATCTTGAACAGGAAGTCGTACTCGTCGCTCATTGCTAGCTGGAGTGGGGTGTAGGAACGGAAAGGGGGGTCAGAAACTTGGGTGGTCGCTGAAGTCGGGGGGATGTATGGTGCCGGGTGGGTGTGGTATGCCGGGTGGGTGCGATGGGCGTGACGTGACAAGGGTTACACGTCAACACTGGTAATCCTAGTCAACGATAAAGAGTTTATTATGTGAGGGTAATATATATGTGCAAACCGAGATCGACGCAAGCTACAGTATAAAATCTGGGACTAGCAGTGGTCAAACTGTATTTTGCACCATCCGATGGATCGGTTGCTCTGGCCAGTCCCAACCAGCCGATATCCAAGACACAAGATCAAGATTAATTTCCCATAGCATTCCACCCTAATCGCGGCATCTGTATTCTCCCAATGCGCTGCCTTAGTAACTAAGTGCCTCCTCTGCCGATAGCGTTCCTTTTCCTCCTAAGTCCCAAAAAGCCGATCCGTTTATCCAACGCCTAATTCCAGCGCCCACCCTACGCCCAGAACCGCCTCCCACTTCTCTTCACTAGTCAAATCCACCTAAGCCTGAGCCCGCCCGTCCCAGCCATTGTTCCACCCACGTCTCCAACCCACACACACACGAGCTCCGTACACCCAACCCACCTTGAACTGCTCAGCACCACCACCCGACCTACCATGGAGCACAGTCAACCGAAGTGGGGCCGGCCCCGCGACGACATCTACGGCCCGTACGATGCTTCCTATCTTGGAGACGTCACCACGCATACCAACACGCATGGGCACGGCGACCCGAAGCAGCACACGCAGCGTCCGGATATCACCGGTTCAAGTGTCATTGGCATCAAGTTCCGTGACGGCGTGATACTCGCTGCTGACCGGCTTGGCTCCTACGGCTCGCTCCGCCGCTTCGACGCCGAGCGTCTCGTTCAGGTTGGCGAGGAGACCGTTTTGGGCGCCAGTGGCGACTTGGGCGACTTCGAAGAGATCTGCGACCACCTCGAGGAACTCGTGATCGAGGAGGCTTACGACAGTCCTGCCCAAGGCTTCCGTGCGGCCAACGTCCACTCTTATCTGCAGCGCTTGATGTACCAGCGTCGAGGCAAGATGGACCCGTACTGGAACTCGCTGCTGGTGGCGGGGCTCAAAGACAGCAAGCCGTACCTCGCATTCATCGATCTGCTGGGTACCACGTACACCGCGCCGGCGCTGGCGACCGGCTTGGGCTCGTACCTCGCAGTGCCGACTTTGCGCACGCTGTGTGACCGCGAAGGCGACGAGGAGAAAGTCACGGAGGAGCAGGCGCGCAAGGCGATCGACGATTCTATGCGCACACTTTTCTACCGCGATGGTCGCGCCACCGACAAATACATGGTCGCGACGGTGAAGAACGGTCCAGACGGCAAGCCGGTGGTGAGCATTGAGAACGATGTGAGAGTGAAAAACCAGAACTGGGCTGAACTGGTTAAAGAAGATTAATTGTAAGCATATAACTACACGTCATAAAATGTTATGAAATCTAGGAAGGAAAAATAATATAAAAGAATGAAACCACGAAGAACAAATCCTCAGACAGATCAAATCCTCAGAGGGTGGACACTACGGGAGGCTCTTTTTCGACTGCTAATTGACTGAACTACCGCCTCGCAAAACCAATTGCTCTACGGGCGATTTTTACTTTCCGAAAATGACGTACTCTGTAATGCGAGCAATTACCGCACACGCTTAATATAGCCACGGAAGTGAGTACCCCCATGAAAACGCACGAATCAATGAGACGCTTGGTTACGTCATGTGACAGACGATAAGATGGATCATGCATCTCGACCCTACCGCCCACGAAGATCTAGCGGTTGATGGGATCAGCCTGCGCCGGCCGTTGAGATATATATATATATAGATACAGAGAGTAAATTTTGAGAAAAAGAGTATTGACAATGGTTACTTCTTATTCGTTCAGTAAAAAATCCAGCTTGGACAGCGAGAGAATGCTCCTCAAGCCTGATGTATTCGACAGTAACTCAGCTCTAGCGGTTCCGGGGTTTAGCAGTTCGTCACTGAAACTCAAGTGGATGCTAAGAGAAGCTGAAACAGCTGCTGGGCAAGTTGCCAAGAAGACGTGGCCCACAATTGAGCCTAAGGGTCTTATTTCCTTGCGCGACCCCACGAATCCCACGCAATTTTGGGTGAACTCGATCAAGGTATTTGGCGAGGAGAATGGGACTCCCTTCTTCTGCGTCAATGCTAATGGGAGCCCTGTGCGTGGCAGAGAGAAGGCCAATCCCATCAATCCGATGTTTCGATTGCATGTTGCCATTTACCAAGCACGACCCGATGTGAACAGCATTGTGCAGCTGGTTGCCCAGAACGGCCTGGCCTATTCCACGTTCGGCGTGCCGCTGAAAATGCTGAATGCCGAGTCGTGTCTGTTCTTCAACGACCATGCCGTGCAAACCGAATTCATTGGTCTTAAGCCGTCGCCAATTGAGGCCGGTGAAACGGCCCGCGTGCTAGGCACCAAGCGCGGTCTGATCCTGTCGCACGCTGGACTGCTGACGGTGGGCGGGAACGTTGGCGAGGCCGTTTCTGCGTTTGTGATGTTTGAGGCGTCGTGTATCCAGCACATGAAAGCTATTCGAGGCGAGCCCCTGGGCAAAGAGATCTCTGATGGCACGGCCACGACCACTCACGACTACATGGCGCAACCTGACGTTCTGTGGACCGATTTTGTGGGCCAGGTCGGCCGCGTGAGCGAGAGTTTCGTTAAGTCCGAAACGCTTTTGATAAGTCTTGCAGTAGGTGCAATCGCAGTTGCTCTTACCTTCGTATTTAGTGTCCTGGCGTATGCGTTTTACATGTTCCCTTGGAGCACTATGTTCGACTAGCCACTTCCCCGTCCCAGTGCAAACACCGTTCGATTATCATCTTAGTACAGACACAGTACAGTCACCGTTCACATCTAAATACATATCTTATTCCTATTAACTCCTTGTCTCCAGTATATCGTCAGTAAATGAGTACCGTCGAGGCCGTCAGTGGATGATGAAGCTGGCGGTCTGCGCGGTCACTGTGGTGTTGAACTCCATCTGCTCCTGCGTCTCCGCGTCGGTGACCTCGTCGACGGTGATCTTGCCGAATGTCGGGCCGGTCGCGGTGAACTGGATGTCGAGCGGGTAAAAGTCGTTCTCGGTGTCGGCCTCGGCCGTGAACTCGAAGCTGCCGCTGGCCTCGCCGTCCAGCGACGCCGCGGGGATGAGCCACGACATGTGGTCGTCGAACTGCTCGTAGGAAGACGACGGGTCGGCGGCGTGCGCGTTCGACGTGGGCAGCGGCACATTCACCGCGATGTTCTCAAGAGTGCCCTCGTAGTCGGGGCTCACCTCGTACTCGAGCGTGACGTTCATGAAGCCGGCATCGCTGGCGGTCGACACCCAGCAGCTCACCGAGATCGGCACCACGACCGGGTCCACCGTCCACTTGGCCAGCAGCACCTGCGCCGCAGGCAGCTGCTCCCACTTGCCCTTGAGGCCCAGCGTGCGGCTGTTCGCAAACAGCGCGCGGTCCATCTTGGGGTGCGGCTTGTAGTCCGACGCGCCGCCGCCCGTCGTCGTCTTGATGTGCAGCTTCGTGTGCTCGCGGTCGCCGGCAAACAGGTTCAGCGTGCCGCTCACGCGGCTCGACTTCACCTGGCCGTCGCGCGTCAGGTCCACCGTCAGCTGCTCGGCAATCGTCACGTCGATCGTCGTGCTGGGCGCCGGCGTGGTCGCCTTGCTGCTGCTAGCCGACGACGGGGCGGCCGCGGGCGCGGCCGCGGGAACGGCAGGCTTCGCGGGCGCGGGGAACTGCGACTGCAGGCCGTCGAACGTCTTTTCGCCGAGCGTGGGTTTCTTGCCAAGCTTGAGGCTCTTGCCCTTGTGGGCCGCCGCGTTGGCGCCGGAGCCCAGCGACGAGTCGGCGTAGCTGGCGCTGCTGCTGCTGAACGCCGGCTCGCCGACCGTGTTGCTGCCGAAGCTGTTGCCGCCGAGGCTGCCGCCGCCGAAGCTGCCGCCGCCGAAGCTGCCGCTGCTGGCCTGCGTCATGGGGGGAGGCGTGCTCGGAACGGGCGTGAAGCCGTTTGCGTGGCGCGACGCCGCGCCGCGCTGGCGCTTCTCTTCCTGGCGCTGGGCTTCGAGATCCCTCGCGCGCTTCTTGCGCTCCTCGGCGGCCTCGAGCTGCTTGTTGCGCTCGATGATCTGCTGGATCTTCTCCTCGTGGCTCTCCATCTGCAAGAACGTGTCCACCTGTGCCGCTGTCAGATCCTCGGCAAACCCATCCATCACAACCTCATCAAACGCGTCGGTGATGAGCGGGTAGTTCTTGGCTATATCGGTACGCGTCACCGCCATCACGCCGGGTTTCACGACATTTTTAACGAGCTGTGCCAGCAGACGCAGCGTCTGCAGGTCCTCGATGATGTTCGACGTATCAGCGTCGCACACCAGCGTCACAAAGAGATCGTCCAGCGGCTCGAAAATGTATCGCAGACCGTCTTTCTCCACGGTCGACGACAGATGCGCCTTCTGATTGAAGATCGAGGTATACGCCGCCTCGATTTGGCGCAGGTGTGCCAATCCGTTGTGCGAAAACTGCCGTGACAGCAGCAGTTCACCGTCTTTCTCGCAGATCGACGCGGCCAGCACAGACATATCGAGTAAACAGTGGGTGGGTGAGTGAAATACGCCAGCGGTGTGGTGTGTGCCCTGGGATTCAGCCCCGTGCCCACACGACCACCCGCGCACGCCAAATCCACCTGAATAATTTACCCAGCCCGTACTCCATCGCGCTCCCACGCATGCCATAGAGGAGCGAACGCATGCCGAAAATTGCACTCCACGAACGCTAATGCCTCTTTTACGGAGATAGTGGTATATTTGCGATGGGTTGGACTTTTTATTTTGTCCATTTGCCTGGCCCCTGCCACTCGTGATCATAAATAATTTCTCTTCGTCGCACAACTCCCGTTATATTTTCGAGTGATTATTTTCGAGTGATTATTTGTGGGTATATTATAGATACAATTCAAGGATAGACATCAAGCGGTTCCGTGGCGCAATTGGCTAGCGCGTTCGACTGTTAGTTACTAGCTATCGAGAGGTCGTGAGTTCGAGCCTCACCGGAACCGATTTTTTTGCACTTTTTATCTACCCTTCACAATAGTGGTGTGAGATCAGCGATGGCTGCCAGCAGTTAGACACCGGGTCCCAGAAATCTGCGGACGTGACATATTTCAGAAATTGCTTGTTGAATATGAGATCGGTAGCTTCTTAAACGACGACATTTGGGTGGTGTTGCGTGGGTGCTGGTGCTAGCCCAGGTTTCCAAGCCCAGGTGGAAGTGACCCAGAGAGAAACCACCATATAATTTGATCCTCTTAAACTCGAGCTTAACTCACTTCTATAGGCATAAAACGGCGAAATTAAATCAGAGATGGTGGCATTAACACCAATACCACCCTATCTAATGCACATCCCAACCAAGTTCTCCACCATATACTCACGCCAAAGGCACCTTAGTACCCCCACACTATCAAAACCATAACTTCTCAGATCCGGGTTCTTCTTTCACAATATATATTCTACATAAAGCTGACGCTATTGTTATCAGTACTTACTACTCATCATGTATCGGTTCTAGTTGCTTCTTCTGTGTCTTCGAGCTCCGAGTAGCTCGGTAGTGCAGCATTCGAAGTAGGATTAAAGGGGATGGTGCTGTACGTCGGAACCGGTGCTCTCCAAGTTTTCTCTCTCTTTTTGAGCATCTCAGCGATCTCAGGGTTTTTGGCGTACTTATGTCCCCAACGCGGAGCTTGTGTGGCACCTTCGATGTAGGCGTCGGCGAGCTCGCCCAAGGCATACTCAGCTCTGTCTTGAGAGACTTCAATAATTTCTTCGAAGGTGTGACCTTCGCTTTTAGCATTGTATTGCTGGAGCAATGGCGCAACCTCACGTAGAATCACTGAGTTAGCCATGTCTGCCAGATGAAGAGCATATTGCAATATATCATCGATCAAGTCTTCCGCAGATGAATCTTTGATCATTTCCGGACAAAAGGATGCGATCGCGGCAGCAACATTCCTGGAAATGTCCTTATAAGTAAAGCTAGCCATTCTAGACTGGCAAGGGCCGACGGGCGCAGCCTCATGAGAGCCAAAGGCAATCTCAGCAGCAGCATGGTTGATGTTCGATGCACGGTAAATGGCCTTTACTTTTGCCTTGTCGTCACCGTCTTTTATTATTTTACTCTTTGAGTATAGGATATTGTAGGAAGCCACAGCAAGTTGACTGACAATGCTCGCAAAAGATGCGGGGCTAATAACGCCGGGTGCGATTTCAACGATACGGCGGATAATGTCTCTTGCAATGCAAACTTGATAATAATACATTTAAGAAAGCTTGAGCAGCAAGTGAGTATTGACGTTTCTGAGAGAAATGTAAAAGGTATCAGCCACTTCGAAAACAGTGTGAGCTTATACCTATGTTAAAGTTCCTCGAGGTAGGGACCGACATCTCTTAAGAGATATTTGTCAAGAAAGTCCTCCATTGATTGGACATTCTGGGGTAGCTAAGACCTATAGAGCATATTATTGATCACCTGGACTTATGACGGCAGGGAAGAGTGGTTGAGGAGGGCGCTAATACTTGAATCATTTCATTTCAAACAATTTCTGTTTAGAGATTTTGGCCCCATAGAGTAGTTATATTTAATCTTTCTACTAATAAATATTGACAATTGTCATATTGCACGATTCCCCGGCTACCGTAGGTGCAAGCATACGCCTCGGTGGTATAGTTGGTCTCATCTCGGAAAGCTCGAATTATGGCGTTGAAATCGATCACTCAGTGGCAACGAAGCGCGTACTTTTGGCTTGGAGTCTTTTTTTAATTTTTTGCTGTTCTTGTATCATTTCACCTCTCTCTTTCTCGGGACAAACGAGCCCTATACTGTTGGGCAAACAGACCATACCATCGTAAATAGGGGCTGCACTGGAGTCAATCGGATTTAGTGGTGCTAGACTAGCCTCCAAGGTATTCATTTGGAAAACCACTGATTCATGGCACGAAGCTTGATCATCGAAGCCCAATACGGATCGCTGTGGCGATGTTTGAACCCCATAAATAAGCAGATGCCGGTAAAGACCAGACCAGCTGCGATGGCACTGAAGCCGATGGTCCTGACCAAAACGGTATATTTATCGCGAATGTCATGATAGAAGATGAGAGTACATCCACCCAAAGCCGACAAATACGATGGTGCAATAGCATTGCACGTTAAAGAGAGGGGCATTGTGATCAGGACGACTATAATGGATAGAGCAGACTTTCCTCTGGTTATTAAAGGAGCCTTCACACCACCCGCATCCAGCGGTAAATTAGCTTCAGCGTCGCTGCGGTGTCGCTGGAGCTGACTCTCAGCTGGCTCAACTTCATCTTGGTGAAGGATTCCCTGGAGAGTCATGCGTTCATACAAAAGCTTAAGAAGCTCATCAGCGGATGGCCCGGCACCATTGTTGTTTCCCTGGTGCTCCTTCACAGATGGCTCGGCACCATTGTTGTTTCCCTTGTCTTCTTGGTCGTGAACGAAGTGTCGTTCCATTGTCTGTTGTAAGGTAATTTGGAAGCAATATATAGGAAACATGCGATCCCTGAGTCTTTATATAGACTACGCTAGGTGATCTAGCGTGCCGCGCAGTATTTCAGCCACTTCAAACTTAATGGTGGTGCGTCCGGTGTGGCGGCATGGCCACCTTTCAGAGCAGGACACTTTGTCTTGACAGGCTCTTGACACCACTCACCCCCTCTTTTACGTGCATTTCCTTGTGGCGTGTTACCCGATTCCGTCAATGGGCTGATATCAGCCCCCTCAGTGAAGCGTTCAGATAAGTTGTGCCCCTGGGATTTTTATTTGGGTACCTGCAGTATGCCGCGAACACCAGTAAACTGACGTTAATTGCTACGACACCCAGCAAGTCACTCGACTATCAAACAAGTTAATCCTTGTACAGCTCCTCGCCTCGCCTGGCGTCATGGAGGCAGGATCGATTGGCCTCACCTGCCTGTACGTAGCCGTAGCCGCTGAAAAGCCGATACGCCTCTCCGTGGATCGCGACAGGAAGCGCAGCTTAGTTGTTCAATCCATTCGTCCCTGACTACTCTCCGCCATTAGCCCCTGCCATTATGATCCCAGTCAACCCAACCCATTACCTACAAAAAGGATACCAAATATGCGGCCAATGATCAGTTGAATGACTAAAATATGTCTATTATTATTTGTATCTGGGTTATTATATGTTTATGGGATTCGTCTGTTTATTTGTGGTAGATCCGATCCATCTTTTACCTACTCTATTTTAACCCAACTAGCTTCCTGGCAATGGATATCTTTCAAATATCCATAGCAATTAGGTATCGTAATTTGTCTCACCAACCATATCAATCTGACTTGAGAATGATTTTGCGAAACGATTTTAAATATACAGATTGAATAATATATGCAATAAATAATGATATTAGTCTCGAATCACCTCCTCCTCGTAAATGATGGCAGGGAGCAAAGGCTGACGCTCGCGCTGGGACTTGCTGCGCGGCCGTGCGGGCACATACTCGCGTTGTTCGAGCATGTCCCACTGCACAGGGCCCGTGTATTCGCGGTGGCCGGACCCATTAGCGGCCAAGCGGATCTCACGCGGAGTACCGAGATAAGGACGTTGGATACGATCAAGGGGCTGAGTCGATCGGCGGCGCATGGCCCGGCCCTTCCGGCGATAGAACCACCACTGCGCCAGAATGATGCAATCGAAAAGCATGGTACCAGCAGCACCGAGGATATAAGACAACTCATGCAACAGGAACGCCTTCTGATCAGCACCCTTCCCCATTGACTGCGGGGCCAGGACGATAGACAGAGTATAAGTCAGATTGCCCAGAAACGCCGAGGAAAAGAGCATCATCGACACACCAGTCGTGGACTTGCGTTGAAAATTATGTGCGATCTGAGGGAGACGCGAAAACAGGTACATGCCCGTAGAGAAATACGCGACAACAAAGCCCAAAGTCTCCTGGACCGAGCTGAGGGCGACATCAGTGGAGCCAGCCACCAATCGACCTGTCGCCACACTGTTGTCTACTGAAGCCGAGGCAACAGAGGTATTAATAGGATACCCATTGGCCTGGCCAACCTGAGACACACCCATAAGCAGCGCCACCTTCGACGTGAATAGCTCGAGCTTGCTCTTGGATCGCACATGGCCCTCATGGTTAGTGTTGTCGTTCTCGTCACCGAAGATGTCGTGGCTTAGAGTGGTGGGGCCGATGCCTTCGATTACTTCGAGACGCGGCTTATACATCACATACTGAGTGATGAGGACCACGTCCACCAAGCAATAATAGGAAGCCAAGAGAATCTGAACACCGAGTTGATGCGTTAACAAACAACCGGCAAGATTTGACGCGTCTCCGGCGACCCAAGCGACCAGGAAGCCAGGGCTCAAGCCTTCGACGCTCTGGCGGCGCCAGTTCTTGAGGATCTGAGGGAGCTGTGCACAGAGCCAGATCATAACTGAGCTACATCCCATTACATAGGAAATGAGTTCCCACGCTTCGTCAGGGACTTCGATTCCCAGCATAGCAAAGATGATGTGATGAATGTGTAGATGACAATAACTGTTTCACGAGCAAGTCGAGCCCAGTCTGTTGAATCGAGGTATCTTTAATTGAGGGACGGCGGCTCAGTCAAACAAACACAAAGTGGGGATAAACGCTGGTTTCGCGTTCACTTCCGTCTATATTACCGGAATCTAAGAATTACTCAGAGGCACGAAGCGCCACGTCCGGGGTTTTTATTTTGATAATTGAATGCGACGGTAAGTTATCGGAAGGTATCCTCCGTTACCAACGCGTCAGTGTTTGGGGCCCAGTTAAGAGAAATTAATGTTGAGTGTGACTTTCGTGAGCCATGTAAGGGGGGGATGTGTGGTACTTTAGGGCCGTCTAAACGGTGGATTAGGAAACAGGGATAGATAAGAGAGGCTGCTGGTAATGCAACCCGAACCACACACGCATGGGTTGCATAAAGCTTGGTCAGGTTGTAAGGCAAGGAACTGCGGGGAGGGATGGCTCCAGACCCCGTTGATTCCGCGGAGGGCGAGGTACGCCTTCAGGTCTCAGCCATCTGGAGACGCATTACGATGATTATGGCTAGCTGCGTAAGGGCCTGCCCCTGCCCGCGCCCTAGGTGATACGCGCGCAGTCGGGGCTGACCGCTTGATCTCCCAAACTCGCAGTGATAGGCGCATTCAGCCATGCGTGTGCTGGGAAGATGTGTGCATCATCTGCGCTATCTTAAATTCAGGATACCAAAAAATAAAACTTTCTCCATTGGCATACAAAGAATCCAGCATTGGCTTGTCTCCGGATTAAGATATCACTCAACGGACGAAAGAGTGAATTTATCGCAACTGCAGGCGTATGATTGGTTGCTCATCGCGTCCCCAGTAATCTGGTCACATGCATAACCTGACATAAGCCTAGCTCTCAAGTAGATATCCTCCCTTGATTATGCATATTACAATGGCTGGTGGAGAGACAAGGTGAGAGACCTGATCCAGATTGGTGCAGAGGGAGAGCAAGGATATTTATTCGGGAGGAGCAAATAGGAAAAATATTGATTAGAAAAATAAGTCCCAAATAGAATAGTTCGTACAGAAATAGATATTTACAAAGGGAACAAGAATTAGATGCTTATCAGCCTCTTCACTCTAACTGCGCACTGCGCCAAATGCGCCACACCGAAACCGGTGCCCGCATGCATCTAAAACCTGACTACATAAATCCGGCCCAACGCTTGGATCGAGCCAAGCCTTGTCATTGGCTAGCCCCGAAGGAAACCGATCAGTCAATCACAAGGCTTCTCATGGAAAGAAAAACACATACAAGGGAATTTTGAAAGAAGAGTACATAATTAAATATATAATAAAAGACGGATGACTCAGAAGAAAATTAGAGCTTGGTAAATTTGTGATCTTCATGACGTGGTCAGAAGCAGAACTGAAATTTGTAATCATCATAGAAATCCGTTAAAAGAAAGCAGAGTGGTACATTCAAGGGCCAAAGTAAGACAAGTACATACATCTTTCGATTCCTTGTCCTCCTTGACTCCACCCGGAGTCGGCGCCAGCGAAGATATCGTCCAAATTCCGCTATTCTTTTATTGAACCTTCATAGTCGTTCGAAGTATACAAAAAAAACGTTAAGCTGAATCAGACGGTGGTGCATGTATATTTCTGATCATGGTAGACTCACACAAATCTTAGTTCGTGGGTACATCAAATCATCACTTCAAGCTTGAGCGTTTCTCCTGCTACACCTTGCGACAGAAGGGAGCAACTATATTGGAAAGACAGATAAGCCAGCTAAGTATGCACAGTTGTGCGTGAACATGTTTAATGAGATGGTCATAAACGAAGAATTCCTTAACAATTTGTCCTGCATATACATCCTCAGTAGTCTATTGCCTTGATTGTTTTTTAATCTTCCCGTCTCTAGCACATTCATGGTACAACTTTACGCACTTAGCTGGCCTAACTGTCTTGTCCTCTTTCCATCTGACATGATGGAAGGAAGTGGAGAGTTGAATTGAAAATATTTTGGAAAAAGTAGATACCACCTAGTCACATGACCTCAAAGAATAGACCACTCTCACTCGCGACAATCCTGATCATGTGACCACAATAAAATGGCATTCTGCCGAGGCACCAAAGGGGTTTAATGGTCTAGGCCGCTTATGTAAAAGTAAACACTGGGCATGCATAGAACCTACGTAAATGAAGAACTTCTAGCAGTATATAACAATCACTTTCAGTAGTTTACATACGGCTCAGGAAGCGCATCTCGTTTTTTTGACGACAATCGTCAGATCCCATCTTTTTGCTGGGTGCGATGTGCTTTGGTGACACGATATCGTTCGCGAAGCCCGCCCCGAGAGCGAGACGCGTACCGGTGGGCTTCCATCCTCCGCCACAAGGTCAACCCTTTGCCTTTTGTTCAATACCCTAGCCTCAAAAGAGAAGCATTTTAATGAGCAAGCGAGGCACATATCACAGGTACCGCATGCATGCGCAGTAAGCAAAACGCGCGCGGACCTGAGCAGACATCTCTCGGGAACGGATGCATGCATGTTCCAGTTTAAGGGCTAGATTTTTTTCTTAATTGAATCTACATACCAGCGGTATCATTCTATTACCCATTGTTTTTTTCCTTCCATTTATTTGCCCTTCTCGGTGCCCAGGCAAAAAACGTTCAAACAGGTCTCCATACACCAGGGCGTGCGTGCGAATATTGCTTCAAAACTTATGCGGGCAAGGGCAGATACAAACGGGGTTTGGCCAGCCATTAGCGTCGATGCTGCTGCAGCGACCGGGGACTCTACGAGCGTTAGCCAAGGCACCATTATCTAATGACGCAAGAACAATACATGAAGCACATTAATTAGCAGGCACCTCTAAGGCGTGGATAGCATACATATCTCGGCGGGCTGGGAGGGTTTGAAACAAAGTTGATAGCGAACACAGGCCAGGCCCATCGGCTAGCACCCGACCACGATAATGTGCAATCGCTCTTTTCCTCGTATATAATTGAATCTGCTAGTTTCTGTACCTACAAGTACCTACAATTTTCACGTATTTGCTGGCCCGAGCCATATACCGCTGATTGGACTAATTTTTAACCGAGTTCATCGCGGCGCCGCTATCTCGAGCGGGGCACGGATCCATGACAGATACGACTTCCCTTACACACCACACGCCAACCATGTAAAACCATAGAAAATTCCCCGATAAAACAGATAAACGAGCAGATTGATTGACTAGAAAACTATAATGTGCATTATTTTTGGGAGCTTCGAGTGCGCGAGGCCCGTGCGGCCCCGGGTTATTTTTGGAAACTGCAGGCCGCGGTAGGGGACAGGCAAGGGCACGAAAAATAAGGGTGCATCCACCCTGTGCGTCACCGTACGGCAGCCCAAGCCACCACAGTATTTCTTAAAACCTGGTTTGTTATCCACACCGAGGCAGAGCGGTTGCGACGTTTGACGGGTTACTTAAGGGCAGACCACAGGACCTTTCGGAAGCCCGCATCAGAGACGCAAGGACCTTGCACGACCAGATCAGTTTAAACCACCCACGGATCCGGTGATCATCAGCGCGGCGCTAAACCACCCACACTCACCACCCGAGACTTAGCCACTGGCCTTCACCAGACACACCAACATCAGAAAAAAACAAAAGGACGAAGCGGCCCCCCCCCACTTCGCGAAAAAAACACACATATACGATGAGACGAGGCTCAGACCCCTCAATAGCGCCGACGGAGGCCGAGAGCGCGTTCGGCACCCCCCAAGGCTCGCTGGCCGAGCCGCGGAGAGGCGCAGACAATGCTGCTGCCCCGGGCGCCGCCGCGAACGCGGACAATGCCACTGAAAACGCCACTACGGGCAATGCGGCCCCGGAGGAGGCTCCCGCGCTCGGCGTGAGCTACCCCAACGCCGGGGCCACCGGCTACCGCACGCGCGCGCCGCCGTACTCTGGGAACCCGGAGTCTAGTGAGAACGGGTTCGACAACGAGTCTGCGCGTGCGTACCACGACCCGACGGGCGTAGACCCGCGGGCGGGTTACTACGACGGCGAGGCGCTGAACGGGCGCACGGCCGCGCCTGGCGCCCCGCGGGGCGACGCGCCGCCGACGTCGCACAGCGCGACGCTCGACGGCGACCTGCAGCCGCCGATGCCTGCGATGGCGGGCTTCCATCCGCTTGGCCAGGCCGGCGACGACGTGCGCGCGTTCCCGCCGATTGCGCGCCACGAATCGCACGCCACGGACCGCGCGTCGCTGGCGGCACGCTCGGTCTCGACGCAGCGCCGCGCGATGTCGTCGATCCGCGACTTCTTCCGCCGCGGGTCGACGACGTCGCGGCGCTCGCGCGGGACGCTGTTCCGGCACAGCGGCGAGCTGCGCCGCGGCGCACAGCACATGGACGGCAGCGACAGCGACGACCACAAGAGCAGCGGCGATGGCAGTGGCAGCGGCGAGGGCGAAGGCGGCGAGGGCGACGGCGAGAAAAAGGAGCAGAGCCCCGACGTGTATGAGAGCGCTGAGCAGTACGAGAAGCACCTCGAGGACCCCACGCATCTGCTGAACACGATTCTGGAGGAGCCGAGCGAGGACCGGTTCACGCGGGTCGACGACGCGGCCGCGGTCGTGGCGCCGGGCAACGCGTCGATCAACACGGACCCCGAGAAGGTGCAGCACCGGCGCCAGGGCTACCGCGAGAACCTGATGCGCACGCGGCGGCTGAAGCGGTACACGAAGGCGAGCCGCAGCATCGAGTTCTTTCGCAAGTGGTTCAACCGCATCATGGGCTGGTCGCTGCTCACGCGCTGCTTCTTCTACTGGATTCCGCTCGCGATCATTCTGTTTGTGCCGCTGGGCATTGGCGCGTGGCACAACCGCACGATGAAGCTCGGCGGTACGCGCGTCGTCTGGATCTTCATCTGGCTCGAGGTCGTGTGGGCGTCGCTGTGGATCGGCCGCCTGTTCGCGCACTACATGCCAGAAATCTTCGGCTACATCATCTCCGTGTTTGTGCCAACCTACTTCAAGTACGTCGACATGATTGTGGCGCTCGAGATGCCCGTGCAGCTCGTGATTGCCGCGTTCATCTCGTTCATCTCCATGACGCCCATTTTGTGGGACAACTCGGACGCTGTGCAAGGTAACATCCGCCCGCACTGGCAGAAAGTCGTGCAGGACGTCATGGTCGCGCTGCTTGTGTCGGCGATTGTGTACTTTGTCGAGCAGGTGTTCATGTACATTGTGTCTACGTCGTTCCACAAGGAGCGCATGGCGCTACGCATCGACCGCCAGAAGAAGAGCGTGAACGTGTTGATCATTTTGCTGGACATGGCGTACTCATTCTTTCCACGCGACGCGGACGAGTTTGCGGACGAGGACGAGAGTCTGAAGTTTGCGACGCTGAAGCGCGCGCAGAAGAAGGCGAACCAGACGAACAACAAGATGCTGAAGAAGATGAACAACGCCGTGGGCCAGGCGACGCAGAACATGGCGAGCATGTTGGACCAGAGCGGCAAGAGCACGCGCCAGCCGCTCGCGGTGCGCGAGGCCGGCAAGAGCAGCTCGGCGGACGACGGGCACTTCCTGAGCGCGGCCAAGACGGTTAAGTACGCGCTCACAAACCGCGACACGCGCGAGGTGCTGGCGTGCCGCATCTGGAAGTCGCTGGTCATGGAGGACGAGCAGGCCTTGTCGTACCAGGACCTGATTGGGCTGTTTGGCAACGAGCGCAAAGAGGAGGTGCTGTACATGTTCGAGATCCTCGACAGCGACGGCCAGGACGGCATTGACCTGGACGAGATGATCGAAAGTGTGAACCGGATCGGCAAGGAGTCGAAGCAGATTAGCAAGTCGCTCGTCGACATGAACGGCGCGATCCAGAAGCTGCACTACCTGCTGATGTTTGTGATTCTGATTCTGATCATCGTCATTTTCGTCGGCATGCTGTCGCCGTCGTCAGCCACCGTGCTGGCCACGCTCGGCTCGACGCTGCTGTCGCTGTCGTGGCTGTTCTCGTCGACGGCCCAGGAGGTGTTCCAGTCGTGCGTGTTCCTGTTTGTGAAGCACCCGTACGACGTGGGCGACTGGATCGAGACGTCGGTGCCGTCAGTCGGGATGCTGCGCATGCAGTGCTCGAAGCTGAACCTGATGTACTCGGTGTTCAATCAGATCGGCCTGAACACGCGGTACCAGGTGTCGCACGCGGTGCTGAATATGCAGTTCATCGCGAACATCAGCCGCTCGCCGCCGTCGCAGGTGAACATCGTGCTGACGATTGGCATTCCCGAGACGACGCAGGAGCAGCTGTGCGAGTTCGAGGAGCGGCTCAACGACTTTGTGGAGGCGAACCCGCGCGACTTCAAGCCGGGCGTGTTCTTGCACGTCATCGACCAGAAGGACCTCGACCGCTTTTCGCTCAACGTGTGCATCAACATCCGCAACAACCAGGACGACATCACGCTGTTCTCGGTGCGCCGCACGCGCGCGTTTGAGTTCATCGGGCGCTGCATCAACGAGATCCCCATCACGATCCCGCGCCGCGACGAGTCCGCGCTCAACGACCCCGCCGCGCCCGTGTTCCAGTACAACATCCGCGACATCGACGACGCCATCGACTTTGCCAACAAGGCCAAGGGTCGCCGCCAGGCCGCCGGCATGCGCGCGCCGCTCGACGACGGCTACACCGAGCGCGACGAGTTTGGCGCCCTCGACCAGGGCTACATCCACGAGCAGGCCGCCGACGACTTCCACCGCGAGCACCCGAACGCCAAGCTGCACTCGCGCGGCCAGCACGAGGAGGGCGACGGCGCCGCGGCCGGCATGCGCACCAAACCTACCGGCGGCAGCGCCCTCGTCGACTCGAACCCGGGCACGCCGGGGACGTCAACGCCGGGCACAACCACGCCGGCCGCTCCGCCAGTGCCGATGGGCACAACGCGCCGCCGCGGGTCGAACTCCTCGCGCGCCACGGGACGCTCGTACGTGTCGCGCGCCTACTCGACCACGTCGCGCCAGTCGCATGCCGTCGGCCTGCGCTCGCGCAACATGCGCCCGCAGCTGACGCACGACCAGACCGCCGACCGTGCGCGAGACGAACAGAACCTGTAACTGTATATACGCTCTTTATGATAACCATGAACTAACGAAACGAGTCCGCACAAGTATTCAATTCTTGGGTCCTGTGTGATGTGCCCTCAGTATATTCAGTGACATAACTGCTCCGTCTGAGTGTTTAACATTACTAGTGCTTGTGGAATCACTCTCTTTAGCCGTGATACGTGCAGAAGGCCCTGACTCGGTTCCCGGCCAAACAAGTTGGCCTGCTACGATTCGCGCACGTCTTACCACAGTGTTCGATCCTATCACACAGACGCGGTCCGTCAAGGCTCTGAAGTGAACCTGCCGTCCTACTTTAGGCATTATTATTGTAACGTAACTAATCTGAATAAGTCCATTCTGTTTAGCCCTGCTTGCGCGCGAGTAGCATGCTGAGCAGGTTTTCCGGGAGCAGCCACGCCAGCCACTCGTACAGGCGGCTGCCGCGCCCGACGTGAACGACGCGCGGCGGCTCGGCGGCCACGAGTGTGTCGTAGATCGCGTGGTGCAGCTCCTGCAGGCTGGCGCCGCGCGACGCGTCGCCGTTGTGCGCAGTCCACGCTGTGTAGCGTCCGCCGTAGAGCCGTCTCATGTCGTCCGGCCAGCTCTTGACGTCGCCCGGGCGCTTGCCGCTTTCTTCGCCCACTGCAGAGGCGCCGCCGTGGCCGCCGCCGGGGCCGCCATGAGCACCGTGGCGCCGGCTGTGGGCGCCACGGCCGTACGCGCTGGGCTGCGGCGGCGACGCGAGACGCAGCGCACGCGTATCGAACGAGCCCATGCGCACGTGCGAGAACGGGATGCGCTGCGGCGCGAGCTCGCGCGCCACGGCCAGCGCCAGGCCTGCGTGGGCGCCGCCGACGAGCGCCTCGGCCGAGTGGAATGCAGGCGCCAGCGCCGCCGTGATCGCCGGCGTCAGCAGCAGAAACCGGCTCTGGTGCCGCCGCGCTAGGTCGAGGCCGCCCAGCGCCAGAAAGTTCAGCGGCATCTGCAGCTTCGCCTGCAGCACCTGCGCCCACTCCGCCGCCGACCACATCTCCAGCGGGCCGACGGGGTACGTCAGGTCGGGCAGCAGCACGACGCCCGCGAGCGTCAGCAGGTGCGGCTCGGCGCCGGGGAACGACGTCACGGGCATGTCGACGATGCTGCTCAGGTGCCCGATCGCGGCGCGCACGCTCGTCTCGTCGAAGTACGAGTCCAGCGCCAGCACGTGCAGGTCGTCGCTGCGCTCGCGCTGCAGCGCGGCCTCTTCTGCGGGCGTCGCCGTCACGTACACGATGAACCCGCGGATGTTCAGGTCCTGCGCGACCAGCCGCACCAGCGCCTCGTGCGGCGAGCCCACGACCAGCACGACCTCGCGGCGCCCGCCGTCCTCCGCGCGCC
>JAKUAQ010000067.1:0-33062 GCA_030562965.1 Starmerella ratchasimensis | reverse complement strand
AATCGGAGATTTCGAATCGGAGATTTCGGACTGAGGTTTCGAACTGAGGTTTCGGACTAGATTTCGGACTTTCGACGGATTTACTAAAGGAATAGCTTAGCTTGTTTATATTCATTTATTTCTACTTTCTTACCTCTGTCTTCTACCATCTCCACTTATCTATTCATTTACTTCTTTATTTGGATACCTATTTCTTACTATTTCCACCTACTTAATTAAATATTTCAATATTTATATTATCGTGTTTCATACCCTTCCCGCGATCTAACGTGTCGCGATGGGCACCGATGTCCCCTCGTTTTTGGTGAACGACGCGACGATTCCGCAGCTCAACGACATCCCGCGAACGCCCGGAACCGGCGCTCAAGGCCCGTACCCCTCGCTGGGCCGGCGGCACCGCGACGAGAGCTCGCACGACGAATCAGAGCAGTTCTACTCCGCGTCGTCTCCCAGTGAAACGAATCTCGCGAGTCCGAACCAAGTGAACCACCACTACCTGGCGCCCCATTCGCCAGGTGGCCATCTACCGAGCCACCCACCAAACCACCCACCAACATCGCCGGGCCACTCGCCAATCCACTCGAGCCATTCTCCCAACACGGCATCTCGTGGCCGATCCACATCGATGCGGGGGACAGCATTGACGGGCCCGATTTTGAAGACCGATTTGGCCAATCCAGTGAAGGCTGCGAAGCCGGCCAAGCCAGCGGAGGCAGCGAAGGCCGAGGCGAAGGCTGGTAAGGCTGAGAAGACGGGTGAGCCCTCTATGGCCGGTGGGCCCTCTAGTGAGGCAATGGCTGGTAAGGGTCCGCCCTCTAAGGCGGGTGAGGCCTCTATGGCTGGTGGTGGTGGTAAGGCGGGTGAGGCTGGTGGTGACCGGGTCGACCCTGAGCCCCGAGTCAGCTCGATCCCGACCTGGGACCTCAGCAACCCCGCGGAATGGACGAACGCGCGCGTGCTGTGGTGGCTGGAAAGCAACAATTTCGGACCTGAGTGGACGTCGAAGTTCCGCGAGCTCGGGATCAGCCACGAGCGGTTCTTTGCGCTGGTGTCGTACACGACCGTCAAGACGCTGGGCATCCTGGAGTCGCCGTACCGCTTCGTGAAGCTGCTGCGCGCGCTTGTGCCGCCGCCACGTAGCGAGAAACACGCCGCACGCAGCCCGCCGGGCAGCGCCGGCAGCACCGCCACGCCTAAAGCGCGGCTCAATCCGTATTTGGCCGGGACGCGGCGCACGTCGTTTGAGAAGTACCTGTTTTTGGATAACCGGCTGCGGCCGCGGCGGCTCGCGACGCCTGGCCCGGCGATTCTGGTGACGCGGGACGGGCTGGATTTCCGGTTGGTATCGATCAATGATGTCGAAGCGGGTGGAGACGTGAGGAGGTGTGTGCAGAGTGTGTTCAGTGGCGGTGCCGCTGGTGCCGCCGGCAGCAGCAAACACACTGAAAGCGCAGGCACCGAAGGCGCTAGTGACGCAGGCAGTACAGCCAACGTAGCGTGCGATTTGCGCCTCACCGACTACTTCTGCCAGCCTGGCGCTCCTCTCCGCGACGACCAGCTCTGGCAGATCCTCTCGGCCGCGTCCGGCGATATCGTCAAGTTCCACTACGACGCCGACGACGCCGCGCCGCTGGCGCCGCCGCAGGTGCCGCAGCCGCCGCTCGCGCCGTCGCTCGCGCTGCCTGGGGCCACAACGCCGGGCTACAACGTCAGCAGCGAGGAGGCCGTGTCGCCTACCGGCCGGTCGTCGTATCCCCAGACGCCGTCGTACCTCACTGCGAGCGACTACTTTTCGGCTCAAACGGGACGGAGAGGCAGTTTAGATCGAAGAGGAAGCGGCGACGTGCGTGGCGACGTTCGCGGCGACGTGCGTGGCGACGTGCGCGGCGACGTTCGTGGCGACGTGCGGCGGGCGTCCGGCGGCCTGGCCGGCCCCGGAGACTTAGTGAGACGCGCCTCAGAACGCCGCGCGTCCGGCGAGCTCGTGGCGCACCGCGCGGCGCCCAAACCGCCGCTCGCGCGGTCGATGTCGTCGAAGTACCGCCCGGAGCTGAGCCCCGTGAGCTCGCCGCAGGAGGCGAAGGACATGTGGGCGGACGCGCCGGAGCTGGGGAGCAGCAGCGACGACGACGTTCTCCTGTATCCGACGAGGGAGCCTCCCCAGAGCGAAGCGAGGGGGATGCCCCAGACTGGTCAGGGTCAGACTGGTCAGGCTGGTCAGGCTGGTGTAGGTCAGACTGGCAACACTGGCCCTAGTAACCTAAGTCACCTAGGCCATCTAGGTCCCGGTCAGGCGGGCCCCGGCCAGTCTAGCGCCCCCGCGAGCAAAGCGCTCCCCCACCTCGTCATCCCGCGCACGTCCAGCCGCAGCCACTCCCTCAACAATGTCCCCGAAGAGGAAGACGAAGGCAGCCCCGCCAAGCTCGGCAGCACAGTCAGCGCCGCGTTCAGCGCCGCGTCTGCCGCCTCCAGCGCTGCCAGCGACGACACGCTCAACGTCCAGCGCCACCGCCCCACGCTCAGCGAGTCGTCGATGGACTCGCCGCGCTCGCCCGGCGCCGCGATGCTCGAGCAGGCGTCGATCGACTGGGCGTCGCGGCCCCCGGCCGAGCTGCTCTACGAGAACCTGGAGCAGTTCTTCCCGAACACGGATCTGGATAAGCCCGTGGTGGCGCCGGACTCGCCCGGGCCGCGGTCGCCAGGTCCGCGGTCGCCGAGGTCGCCGAAGTCGCCGGGGAGGAGGCCGCCGCTGCCGCTTAGTCGCGCGCCGCCGCTGCCCGATGCGAGCCCGAACACTGCCAGCACAGCGAGCAGTGTAAGTAACACCACCAACAACACCTCCAACACCTCCAACAACACCTCCAACAACACCTCCAACACCTCCCCTAACGACACCTTCAACGACACCTCCAACACCCCCAACGATACCCCCAGCACTCCCAGCACTAACGACACCTCTACTGCTAACACTGCTAACACTGCTGACACCACCAACACTAACAGGGAGACCTCAACCGAGGAGGATGTCCCCGTTCCTCCCTCCTTCGGCGGCATCTCGCGCACCAAATCGATCCGGATTGTTGCGCGCGAGGCCTCGCGCCGCCTCTCGCAAGCGCAGCCGCAGCTCCTGCGCCGCCGCTCCACCAAAATGTGGGGCCAGAAGGTCGTGGAGATCCGCAAAGGCACGCCCACCGCCGTCACGCTGCGCGACCACAAGCAGTATATGTGGATCAAGGGCGAGCTCATTGGCCGCGGGTCGTTTGGCAAAGTGTATTTGGGCCTGAACGCCACGACGGGCGAGATGATGGCCGTGAAGCAAGTGAAAGCGCCGCGGTTCGATGCCGACGGCGAAGACAGCATGAAGGCGCTGTACGCCGAGGTCGAGAACATGAAAGACCTGGACCACCTCAATATCGTGCAGTACCTCGGCTTCGAGCGTCTGGAACGCGTGAGCAACCTGTTCTTGGAGTATGTTCCCGGAGGCAGTGTCCAGAGTTTGCTGCGGCATTTCGGGCGGTTCCCCGATGATACCATCCGGTTCCTGAACCGCCAAGTTCTCGAGGGACTGGCGTACCTCCACTCGCGCGGGATCTTGCACCGCGACCTCAAGGCGGACAACTTGCTGCTTGACCTGGACGGCACGATCAAGATCAGCGATTTCGGGATCTCGAAACGCAGCCGCGACATCTACGCGAACAACGCGGAAATGAGCATGCAAGGCACGATTTTCTGGATGGCGCCCGAAGTGATCCATAACGTCATCAAAAACCGGAAGCAGGGCTACTCGGCGAAAGTCGATGTGTGGAGTCTGGGCTGTGTGATTTTGGAGATGTACGTCGGCCGACGGCCGTGGTCGACTGAAGAGGCGATTGGCGCGATGTACAAGCTGGGCAGCAGCAAACAGGCGCCGCCGATCCCGGAAGACGCGAAACCGCACGTGTCACCGGAGGGCCGCGATTTCCTGGACTGCTGTTTTGTGATTGATCCGAAGAAAAGGCAGACGGCCCAGGAGCTGCTGGGGAACCCGTTCAGCAGAGTGGATGGGAGTTATAAGTTTGCACAGAGTAAGCTGGCGTCGGATATGAGCAGGAGCATTAGGAAGAACTCGCGGTTGTTGCGGACGAAGACAAGTGCCAAGCAGTGAGTAGTGCTGCGAAACTGCGAAACTGCTAAACTAAGGAAGCAGTCTGCGAAGAAGCAGGCTGCGAGCAGTCTGCACGTGCTGCTTGTGCTGCGTGCTTTACGAAGGAAGCAGAGCTTGCACTACGAATGAAGCAGTGCTGCTTGCACTACGAAGCAGTCACACTGTGCACTTCTAGTACTTTACTTATTTACCTCTAGTCTACCCCACTCTGTCTGTCCTATATTTTCCTCCCACTACCGCCTACCTACTCCTCATCTATACTGGTTAAGTCTATCAGCTGAGCTTTACTAGTATACTTCCTTCTACACTCTACTTTATATACATCTTTCCTACGTTATGTACTTCCTTCTCCTCATGGAGAACAACGACACACTGTCCCTGTTGAACACCTCATACTCCGGGAACTCCGTGATCACGACCACCTCGAAACTCTTTTTCATCGCCTGGAAGAACTTGCGGTCCGCCTTGCGCCGGCGTTTGTACGCCATCAGGATCGGCACGTCCGCCGCCTCAGTCAAGTCCAACAAAGTCTGTTCCAGCAGTGGAAACGCCGCCTCAAGGTAAACGCAGTCGGCGGCCAGCACCAGATCCACGCCTTCACACCATTGAGGCAGCGGCGCGCCCCAGTCGAGAACCTCGGCCCGCACACGTTGCGATTCGTTGTTGATTCGGATGTTCGCGTTCATCAGGTCCAGCATGTTCGCCTGGTCCGTAATAAACAGCTCGAGGTCGCGCGCCTCGGGGTGTCCGACAGCCAGTGCCAACCCAGCGAGTCCCGTGCCACTTCCGAGCTCCAGAATCTTGCGGTGCTTCAGTTCGGGCTGCCGGATCATGTACCGGCTGAGCAGCTCGCCGGCCGGCCACAGCTTGCCACCGCAGCCTTTCGCGCCGCCATCCTGCTCGACTTGAAGTGGTTTGGGCAGCAGGCCGTCGAAATCCAGACTGGCCACGCCAGTGGCCGACTCGGGCGGTGGGGGGACAAAGTCCCAGCTGAGATCAAGGCCGTCCATCCGAAAGAGGAACGACAGGTTAGGTCACTAAGTAAGTGAGGAAGTATGTGAGTGAAGTAAGAAGTAAGTGAAGTAAGAAAAGAAGTAAGATCAATTGGTAGGTAGCACTGCACTACGCAGCACTACACAGCATTGCACTGCACACACAGTACAGCACCATCTGCCACAGCTCTGAGAGATACACACCACACGTTTATTAGGAGTAGTTACTTAAATAATGATATCTGTTTAAACAACAACGCCAGCGCTGGAGGCAATACGGGGCCACAGGTCGGCGCACTCCTTGGCAACAGGGCCAGTGATGGCCGAGCCCTTCATCTCACCCTTGGGGTTGGCGATGACACCGGCGTTGTCCTCGAAGTAGAGGAACACACCGTCCTTCCGGCGCCAGGGGCGCGACTGGCGGACGACAATGGCAGGCATAACCTTCTTACGGAGCTCGGGCTTACCCTTCTTGACAGTGGCCATGACCATGTCACCGACACCGGCGGCAGGCAGACGGTTGAGACGAGCACCGATGCCCTTCACGGAAATAATGTAGAGGTTGCGGGCGCCGGTGTTGTCAGCGCACTGCATGACAGCACCAACGGGCAGACCGAGAGACACTCGGAACTTGGAACCAACGGACTTCGTCGAACTCATTGATGATTCTGAGAGATCAGAGTTTCGCGGAGGTCAATTTGCAAAAAGTGGTGCGAGGGCGCAGGCTGCTCCCAGCGTATGTAAGCGCTGACAAATTATTTTTCACCCCTCAGCCTTGGGTATCGTAAAGTGGCCAAACGGCGGAGGGGGAGGGCGTTGGGTAATGGCTGGGTGTTGGCTAGCTGACTAAGGAAGCCCTGAAACCTCCTACGCTTGGATTTTCCCCCTGGGACCTGGACCTACACAGGGGTGCCCCTTTGCCCCTGCCCACACCCAGCTGCCCCAAGAGGTAGGTGCCAGCAGCTCCAGGTAGCCGAGCCCGAAGTAACATCAGGTATCTGTTGGACAGTAGTCCTGGCCCCGAAAGCAGTTACAATTGGATCGGATAGTACATTAATGTAAAAAACCGACACATCTTAATAGCTAAGCTAATTCAATTCAATTCCCGATAATTCATCCAGTCATAAGCTAGTTTCTACATATATAATATGTGGAAGATATCACTAAGCCTAAGTAAGTATGCTCTACGTGACGTCTTCCGATTTATTGAAACTTCAGTTTCAACTTAAAGCTTTTACGATCCAAAGCCATAACCTTCGTGATCAGCCTCTGTATGGGCTTCAGGCACTGTGCGATCATTGCTTCTCGACCTGCTACACAGCAAGTGCTCGTAGTCCGCTTCTCTTGGTGAGCCGCTTCTCTTGGTGAGCCGCTTCTCAGAACCGCATCGCTCGAGATATGCTGAGGCCGGTTTAGTGGTGGCCGTGGCTCTTATCGGCAGTCAGGTACTCGTAAGCATTGAACAGAGCGAAGGCGACCACCGCCGAGCCGAATCCAGGCAGGCTGCCACGGAAACGGTTGAAACGCGTGAACGGGCCCTGGTAGCGCCAGGCCTCCTGCTTAGCCCACGGATCAGGGAGTTTCGGCATAGTGAATTAGAATGGCGGTGATTCGCGATAAATCGGGTGCTGACTTAATCGACCCACGATGCTCCCGCCCTGCCCGTGCCCTCCATTCTACTGGACCATATGGCCGAATAGAATATACGAACGAGTCGGAGTGAATTGCACTGGTCTGATGTTCTTGGAAATAACCATTGGAAATAACCATTGGACAGCGTCTATGTGTACTGAAGTAGGCTGAAAAAAAATATATATATAGAACATCAGAAGAGGCTGAACAATACCGTGCGTAGAAGAGAAGAAGAGGCTGAACAAAATACACAGGCTTGAATAGACTAACTGAACTAACTAAGTACACTATATGCCTAAGTATGCATTAACGAGGCGACATTGACTCAATTGAGGCTGCAGAGGCCAGGTCTCAGAAACTGGCAACCTGGCAAGTGGTGGCTCAGGCCGTTTCAAAGGCACGCTCAGGCCCTGACGGCTGCGACTCGCCCACGCCCTTCACGTAAGCCACGAAGGCCATCGTGGAACCCACAATGGCGCCCGAAATAACGTCGCACCAGTGGTGCTTATGGTCCTGGATACGCGTGTAGCCGATCCAGGCCGCGAGGAAGATCGGGGCGGTGGCCAATGCTTTGGCCCACAGAGGCTTGTTGGGGCTCGTCAATTTGAACGTCATGAACAGCCAGATCGACAAGAAGCCCAGTCCGGCGAACGACAGCGACGTGTGGCCCGACGGCGTGCTCTTGCAGCCCTCGATGACCGTGGCCCAGTCTGGGTTCGTGCACACGGCCTCCACCGTAACATAGACGTCGTGGGCCACACCGGCCTTGGGCTGGCAGCGCGCAATGAAGTCAGGGCGCTCGTTGCCAATCAGGCACTTCGCGATATCTACGACCGCGAAGGTCGAGGAAATGGCCAGCAGGAATCCTAGCACTGACAACGTGGCGTGGCGGCGGAAACGCTTGCCGAAGAAGGCCGAGGCGATGATGAAGAGCATCGGCATGAGGAACACGAGGAACACGAGCAGCGGCACCGGCACGTGCTCCTTCTTCATCGGCCAGTTGATGTGGGGATTATCGATGCGGAACTCGCGTGCCCACGGCTTCACCCACATTTCGAACGGCGTGGCAATCAGCATGAGCGAGACCACAATGCCACTGAGGACGATGTTACGGTCTTCAGATAGCGGCATCACGGCATCCGTCAGGCTCCTGAGAGTCGAAGCCAGCGGTGGCATCGCAATTGAGTTGTTACCGAGGTGAGTTCAAGTTGAAAGCACGAACACAAGTACGAACGCAACGCAAGTACGAACGCAAGTTTAACGGCAGGTGTTGGCGACGGCAGGTGTTGGCAACGGCAGGAGGTGGTTGGGAGGGTGGTTGGGAAGTGGTCTTATCAGCGGGGAAATGTAATTGGCTGGAGGAGGGTACGGACAAAACAAAGGCCATCGACTAACAATATATATAATGTAAAAATATATACATACATGTGTAAATAATGTATATAGATATTATATATGTGTGTGTACAAATGATTACAATGCCTCAAATCAAACATGAATTCAGCAACTTGAATACAGAATATATACCTTAGCACGCAACTGTGTTAAGTTGTTGACATCCCTCAGCCCTGAAATATCCACTGCGCCTGCTAATTATATACTACACCTGTTAGGTCCCAGCTCCTTGAGCCCCCACCTCCAGGGCAGACAATATCACCAAACCGAACTCAGGGCAGGTAGACGACGCGTTGGTGGATAAGCGGGCGGGCACAAGGCATGGCGCTGCGGATATTCGTGACGACCGACAACCATATCGGCTGCCACGAAACGAACGAGACGCGGCGCGAGGACGCGAGCCGTACGTTCGCGGAGGCCATGGCGATCGCCGAGGCCGAGAACGCCGATCTCGTCCTGCAGTGCGGCGATTTGTTCGACAAAAACAAACCGTCTAAAGCCGCGCTGTACTCTACGCTCCGAACCCTGCGCCAGCGTTGTTTCAGCGATCGTCCCGTCGAATTCGAAGTGCTGGCACATGACCGACTGGCGCTGCCTGATGCCGAGGAGTTCAACTACCCCAACTTCGAGAGCAGCGATTTGAATATTGGGCTCCCCCTTTTCGCCATAAGTGGTAACCATGACGATGCCGGTGGTGGCGTTGGCCCTGCGGTTTCGCCCCTTGATATTCTCGGCGTGGCCGGCTACATCAACCATTTCGGGCGGGTCCCGAACAACCAGGCGATTGAGGTGACGCCGATTTTGCTGCAGAAAGGTGGCGGCGTGCGTGTGGCGTTGTACGGCATTGCGAACGTGCGCGACGAGCGGCTGTACCAGACGTACCTGGCAGGCCAGGTGGTGTTCCGGCGGCCCGAAGTAGAGCCCGAGTCGTGGTACAATATCCTCGTGCTTCACCAGAACCACACGTACCGCGGCACGAAAAAGTTCGACCCTGAGGACCTGGCGCCCGAGTTCATGGACCTCGTGATTTGGGGCCACGAGCACGAGGCGAAAATCGATCCGGTGTATAACCCCCGGCGAAGGTTCCACGTGATGCAGCCCGGCTCGTCGGTGGCCACGAGTTTCCACCGCAGCGAGGCCGGGCCGAAATACGTGGCAGTGCTCCAAATTGGCGAGAACAAGAGTTTCAGTTACGAGAAGTTCCGCCTGAGAACCGTGCGGCCGTACATTTTCCGGAGGGTCGTGTTGACGGAGGATGCCGGCCACATAGCGCCGCAATCGAAAGACGCGCGGCGCCAGGTGATGGAGTGGCTGCACGAGCAGGCCGAGGAGATGCTTGAGGAGGCCAGGTCTGAGTGGAGCGAGCAGCAGAGCGAGCGAAGTGAGCGAAGTGAGCGAAGTGAGCGGAGCGAGCGGAACGAGCACATCGATGGCAGCATTGCCAGCCAGCATAGTAATGGCGATGATGCAGCCCCCTCCTCGATGCTCCCCCTGATCCGCATCAGCGTCGACTACAGCGGCGGCTACGAGCTCGAGAACGCCGTGCGGTTCGGCCAGGCGTTTGTGGGCCGCGTGGCGAACCCCGACGAGATGCTGCACATGACGCGGCAGCGCGAGACGCTGGCGCGCATCGACACCGCGGACGCCGCGCGCGCGGCCGAGGCGCTGCTGGACGGCGCCACCGCGAACATCAACATCGCGCAGGTCCAGCAGTTCATGGCCGACTTCGTGGCGCAGCGCCAGCCCAAAGTGCTGAGCGGTGCGGAAATGACGGCCGCGCTGGGCCGGTTCGTGGAGAAGGAGGACGGCCTGGCGATCAAGGACGAGGTCGCGCAGTTGGTGAAGCTGCGTCTGGACTCGCTGGCCGAGGCAGCGGCCGAGGCGCAGGGCAGCAGCGAGGATGCGGCGGCTCAGGTTGTGGCGTTGGGAGGTCCGCCGAAACGCGCTGAGGAGGAGCCGCAAGCTCCGAAAGCTCCGAAAGCTCCGAAAGCTGCCAAGGCTGCGGTAGCAGCCGAGGCAGCCGAGGAAGCGCCCAAAGCAGCACCCAAAGCAACCAGAGCAAGAACAGCGTCCAAAGCAGCACCCAAAGCAGCACCCAAGGCAGCACCCAAGGCAGCACCCAGAGCACCCAAAGCATCCCCCAGAGCATCTAGAGCGTCATCTAGAGCATCGCCCACAGTAGCTTCACCCACAGCAGCCTCGCCTACAGCCTCGCACACAGAGATTCGAGCCCGGCCGATGCGCAGCGCGCGGCTCATGACGGAAGACCTCCGCATGAGCCAGTTCGAGATCGACGACAGCGGCGACGAGTCGATCGAGATGTTCTCGCCGGACGAGTGACATGCGCAAGTATTTATATGTATTGTGTTTATGTAGATGTGTAAAATATAATCAGAGCGCGTAGAATGATGAGTAAAGTGGCAGTGGAGCGCTATGTGGCGGGTATTATTTCTCCGCTATGCAGGCCGTCCTTAACGGCCCTAAACGCGCCCTATTGCGAAATATGCATCCGGGCCCATTATCGGCCAAAACCACATCCCTGCCCACACAGCCACAGCGGATCGCATTGACTGTCAACCCACCGCACCCACCGCCAAGCGCTTGCGCTAAATAAGGTCGCTCGATATTGGTCCCCATACCATTACTCCCCAGACTATTGGCATAGGCCCCACATCTGTCAAGCGCACATGCACAACCGATTCTCAGGGCGATCAAAACTGAGCCATGGTGCGGCAATTTCCGATGCTTTATCACGCTCTGTACAAGCCCACATCCCAGCACGACACTTTCTGCAGGTCACTAAATAGCCGACCTCGAATTTGAGTGAACATCCCTAACTCAAATTTCACTAGGTGTTCGAGTCAAGACTCCGTTTGAGTGGTCCACATCCTAGTCAGCCTCGTACCGCGCAAGAATTTTTGCCGTGATTAATTTGAACCTGAAGTACCATTTTAGTATTCCAGAATGCAGTACTATTTTAGGACTTAAGAATGCAGTTTGCAGTCTTGATTGGCGGATATCCTGTCGCAGAGGTATACCTTAATGGATTTCCGCAGTTATATAAACGGCCGAGAATCCACGGAATCAGAGAAACTAACACCCACTTACTAATGCCTGCGATCAGCTCATCATCCGATGAAAGCTCTAAGATTTGTTCGCTATCTGCGCCCAATGCACCCACGGGCCCCAATGCGCCCACAGGCCGCGCTGTCGCTGAAACAGTAAGCGATGAGCAATACGATCTGTATCCGCAATACTCGCGTGTTCTCCAGCTGAACGCAGCCGTTGAAAAATGGCCCACGATGATTCAAAGGTTCCCCAAGTATGCGTCCTATCTGATCAGGGTCATCATTGCAAGGAATGACGATCTCGAACAGATAGTCGAGTCGGTCAAAGTTGCACTCGAACGCAGACCTTCAACAATGGAAGTAGGCATACGCTGTGACGTCGGGATTGGCTATATTACGAATCTCATCGACCGTCTCAACCCGGACGAGCCTGTTCCTATGCCGTTGCGCGAGTTGTTTTACCGGGTTAATAAAGAATGCTTCAATGCTCAAAATCTCAAATATTGTGGCTTTAGAGGTCACGAACTCACTAAGATCATTGCATCGCGCACTCTTCACGTCACCGACATTGATGAGAGCAATGTAAGCTTCGACTTGGAGAATCAACAACGCGGCGTGATGTCGCAAACCAAGGCACCACCGTTTTCCATCGAACATGTTGCTTCAGCCTGCGCATTCTTCTTTGCAACCGCCGCTTTCAAGAATGATCTGACGGCTACTATTGCGTGGATCTTGGTTTGGGCCACCATGCCGATCTGCTGGATCCGTGGACTCGTTACTAAACGTGGCAGAACCAGGGCCCGCGAACGTGCGGTTGCCTGGGCTGTCATAGCTGTTGTGGTCGTAGCTGCGGTGCTCGCCCTGGTGGCTGCGATTTATGCATACAAACACGACAAGTCGCGTTTCAGTAAGTGGGAAAAATTATTTCTCGGGAAGGCTACCGCATCGAAAGACGCGTGAAGTGAATGAAGAACTCTAGTAACTACCAGATACCATTTATATATATGTAAAAATACGGCCCCTAAATTATATTTCTAACTCGGCTCTGGCATGGTTCCAAGTCTGGCTCTCTTACATTTCTTCATCCAGACGCGAATGGTGTCGATCACAGCAGATTTAACCACCTTAAAATCTTCAAGTTCGAGAAACGCCTTGGCTCTGAACTGAAACACGATTGTTGCGTCCAACTGCACCATACTAACCACTATCTTGTGTTTACGCAATAGGCGCGATTTCACGTACTTCATGAACTTTGGAGCCAGCTCTTTCGCGGGTTGGAACGGACACTCCACGGAAAAAGTAGCGTTGGTGACGCTGCCACGTTCATTGACCAACCACTCTTCGACGAGATAATCAGCCGCCTGCTTTGCCAAATCGGTCTGATACTGAATAACTGCATCGCTTCCTCCCAGCACAGAGTTCCGGAAGTTTGCTGCAGCACACAGCACCACTAAGGAGGTGGTTTCCAGCCAATCCGAATCCTCTAACTTCACTCCCCACATCGAATCCGCACCGAATTTCACTGCCCAACTATTTTCAGAAAACGGGCGGTAGAACTTTTCCTGCGTTTTCTTCGACACGTATAACGCAGAGCACGAGTCACCAGAGTAGAAACAGGGCCCAGCCTCGACTACGAACATATCCGGGTCCACTTCGCTGAGGTCGATTTTATCATGTCCCAGGCCTCTGGTTTCAACGACAATCGTGGTGACAGCTGGGAATTTGCGCGTTTGCTCTATAATCCAACTGCAGTCCACATCTTCAGCTGGCACAACTACGCAGGTAGGGTACCAGCCGAATCTTCGCAATGCAGCGGTGAACTCCGCTTTGAAGCTCTGGCTTGTGGGGTTTACGATCGTCCTACATCCAGTATCTATGGTCAATTTGTCTTGCTCATAGACGACTCTGAGGTGAATATCACGATACTTCTCACTCGTGGTTATCATCCGCGTGTAATCCCAGTGCACCAGCTGCCGCAGAGCCATAGTTAGTGCATCCATATCGTTCGCAGCACACGCAATATCTTTGGGATCACAATTGAGCTCCTTGGCGAACGCACTGCGCGCCTCATCGCACCAGTGGCGTTTCAGCTGCTGCGGGTCGCTGGGTGCCACCGCTTGCTGCATTTCGAACTCCTTCTTAGCATCAAGAACTTCGCGAGTGCTCACACTCCGGGTCCCTGCACCAAGGTCAAGGACGCCGTCTCCAAAGAGAAATAAATTGTTGCGTAGCTGGGAACCGTACATCTTCCCGGACGAGAGTTCCACCTCAAGCCTATTGCAACCCAAAACAGGAATCGTGATTTCTGTCCTGGGCCGGCCGACCAAACACAAATGCCTCGTATAAAGTTATGTACAGTGTTAAGGCATATTCGTGGTCCAATGATTTTAGGCCTGGGCGGTTAGGTGATATGGAGTCAATGTGCGGTCTTGCATTAGATTCTCGTTATACTTTGTATCGCCCAATCCTTCAACATCCAACGTCACTGGGCCATTCGCAATCCAAGATGGATCCGCCACCATATACCAGCGAACATTTGGAAAAGCGTGGCCAGGAGGAGTTGAGTTCTCCAGAGCGCCGCCTGGATTTCAGTTTGCAAAAACGACGCCAGGATTTCAGTTTCCGCGATGGGTTCATCAATTTGGATCAACATGGCGCTCCCGCCTATCCACGTGAAGTCCTCGAGGCGAAATTCGCATGCTACACTGAGTTTGAGGAGTGCCAGGAACTATTCACTGAGCAGAACCACGAGAAGCTCCTGCTTGAGGCACACAACCTGATCGCAGCGGATATATCGTGTTCGCCCGATGACATCGTGATTATGCGCAACATTAACGAAGCTACTTTTCTAGCAGCAAGGACGGGACGAGGCCGGTTTACCATTTGTTTGACAGGAGGAGAGATCAATGCAGGCATACGCTACATGAAGAAGGGAGGGTCCCACCGCTTCAACGTTCTAAACTACGTCGAGCTCTCGATCGAAGAACTCAGAGCCAAAATAATAGAGATACTATCCAAAACCAGCAATCACTTCATTGAGGTGGTCGTGTTCCTGGTTCCTGCGGGTCCCGTTCAGACACAAAATCTGCACACGATCATTCAGGAGCTTCGCAACGGTGACCTGGAGTGTAGGTTCAAAATAATTGATGTCAATGGAATAGGACTCACGAACTTTCGTGTAGATAAGGACTTCCCGTCCATGTATGTGGCCAGCACGGAAAGCTGGTGTTACTCGGGGAATCCCTGCGCATTTCTATACACGCCGAAACCTGACCGGATCTTTGTGCACGGTTTCTTAATACGTAGCTTCGAAGCACCGGAGCTTCTTGACTACGCCAACATTTGTGCCCTCACGGCGGCTAAGCAGTACATCGATACTATTGGAGGCTTTGCTGCCGTCCAGACGTATCAGAACACGTTGGCTGCGAGTGCCCACCGCTATTTGCTGACGGAGTGGAAGCAATTGCCCAGAGAAACTAAAATGGATGGGACTGCGGATGCTACTAGATCGCAGTTCCCATCCCCAATTTTCTTCGTGAAATGTCCATTTCAACCAGAACCTGGTCAGCAGACCAGCTTTATAGCTTTTATGAAGGACAGGCTGCGTGAAGAGTACGATATACTGATGGCGTTTGTGGTTTTATGGGGGAATGTGCAGATCCGCTTCAGTGCGGCCATATACTTGGACCTTCACGACTTCGAGGTCGCTAGAGCCGCTGTGGACGAGTCGATAGGCTATTGGCAGGCCACCTCCACGGAACTTCGTAACCTGATACAGGCGCAGGATACCACACACACACCACCCAACCCCGCACCCTAGCCAATACTCATCATACAGCACAAATGGAGCCGCACATAGATCATACTACTATCACAATACATCATCATTCCATAGACATAACATCCTACTACGTTTTTTAAATCGTCTTCACCAAGCATACAGAAACGCCAAGCAGGCATGCCATGATGGCTAAAAGCTTCTCGAACACATTTGCTCTCTGCTGCCCCAGAATCTTTAGCTTAAGCCGTTCGTGCCTAGATGCATCATTTCCTTGATTTTGAGGCGGATGCTAGGTTTAGCAGTGGCGTGAAGGCCCAAATTAGTCGACAAAGTAGCGACCTCAAAGTCAAAGTAGACAAATGTAGCTTCAATACGTGCATGTATGTATTAAGACAAATTAGTGTAAAGTTGTTCTTAGTATGACTTCTCGTCGAACAGCCCATCCGGGCTAGCACCCTCAGTCAAAGCCACGTCGAAAGGCTTCCCCTGGGCCGCCGTCAGTGCAGGAGGCCACGCCGTAGGGTTAGAGTCCGCCTCCTCAACGGCCACATCGCGTCCACCGTAGTCAACCTTCTTCGTGCGGCTCTTGGATTTGGGCACACGGGCCAGCCAGTAGAAGAAGATGCACCCGACGACATTGAACCCGATGTAGGCCCAGAAAATGCCGAAGTTGCGCCAACGGTAGCTGTACGGCGCCTCAACGCTCGCCAAAAACTGGTTCGTGTCCTTTAGGCGGCAGTACTCGCACAGCGTGGTGGAGTTAGGATCGCGCAGGTAGCCCGCGGCGTTGGGCGCCTTGTCAAACAGGGTCTGGAAGTATTGCTGACACGTCGAGCCGCTGGGAGGCGACAGCTTGAGCCACTCGTTCGCAGCGCACCTCACGGGAGCATTGGAGATAGCCAGCGTCATCATACCCAGGATCCAGTACTGCATGGGGCTCACGCGATACATCCACTGCCAGAAGCCCGGCATGGCCGTACGCGTGACCAGCACACCCGCGAACATCAGCGACATGGTGAAAAACAGGACGGAGACGTTGGCAGCTGTGCGAGGGTCGGACATGGGCGCACCCAACAGGAATCCAAGCGTGATGACCCACAGGAAAAAAGCGATCACGTAGAATAAGGTCAAACCCCCACGCGCCGTCATCTGGTGAGCGAATTTCGCCTCATTGTAGAGGCCCGCAGGGTAGTACCACGAGACGAACGAAAGAATTGCCGTGAAGATCTGCCACGGGACCTCAGCCGTGATGGCGCTGAGCAGGAACACTTGCCAGCTGAAGATTTTTGACGGCCGTTCACGCGCCTCGAAAAGGTCGCGCTGCTTGCTGAAAACGTCCACAAACGCGTTCATCATGGGGTTCAAACAAATCGTGAACATAAACACACTGAACATCAGATCCTGCATGCCCTGGAGCGACGTGTCGGCCTTCCAAAACACAAATCCGTTGAAAAGAGCACTGACGATGTTGATGCCGAGCTTGGGCCAGATGTACATCGGCGATCTCCAGTAGAACTGAAGGTTGCGATGAGTTACCATCAGATACTGTCGCCAGAACGGAGAAGCGTACTCGCCGCTGTCCTTCGTCTTCTCAGCCACATTCGTGTCCTTCGCGCCAAACTCAGTGAGCATACGGTCCAGCTCCGCGCGCACAGCCATCCGCTCAGGCGAGTGCAGCCACACATCGGCGTAGTCGTACTTGGCGTGCGAACCCGGCGCAGCGCCGATCACACTCAACATCCATTCAGCGGGGTTCGCGTCCGGCGGGCACGGGTCCGCGCCGTACTTCTCGAAGTAGGCCGTGAGTACCTTGCAATTCTCACCAATATCGCCAAAGTAGACGGTGCGTCCGCCGCGAGCCAAAAACAGCAGGCGGTCGAACTGACTGAGCAGAAGAGCCGAGGGCTGGTGAATCGTGCACAGAATAGCCTGGCCAGCGTTCGATAGCTTCTTCATGAGCTGGCAGACACTCCAGGCGGTCTGAGAGTCCAAACCTGAGGTAGGCTCATCCAAAAACAACAGCAACTTGGGCTTCGCCGCCATCTCCACACCAATAGTCAAACGCTTGCGCTGTTCAACGTTGAGACCCTTACCAGGAACACCCACGACGGCATCAGCGTACGACTCCATCTCCAGAATCTTGATCACGTTGTCAACATAAGCGAGCTTCTCCTTGCGCGGTATGCTGTTAGGCTGACGCAGCAGGGCGGAGAAAACCAGCGCTTCGCGGACCGTGCTGGTTTCCATGTGCAGGTCCTGTTGCATAGCATAGCCGGTGGTGCGCTGGAAACTGTCATCACGAGGAATACCGTTCACAAACATCTGGCCAGTGACCACGCCCATGGTCACACGGTTCGCCAAAGTGTCTAGAAGGGTGGTCTTGCCTGCACCCGAGGCGCCCATCAGCGCAGTCAGTGTACCGGGCTTGACCCAGCCATCGACGTAGTTCAGCAACCGGCGGCCTTCACCTTTGATCTTGATGTCGTAGCACACGTCTTTCCAGTAAAAGATGTCGTTGGACGCCTCAATCAGATTGTCCGCGTGCTTCTCCTGCTCCTGCTCTACATTGGCCACTGCCGCAATGTCGGCCGTATCCGAAAGGTTTTGGTTCTCGACGTCCTTGGACCGGCGAGCACGTGCAGCGCGCCGAAGAATCGCGCGCGGGTAGAGCAGCACCTCGCCCTTGGTGCGCGCACCCGGGTTCAGGTACACACACAACATGTACGTGAAGAGGAAGAAGAAGACGAATCCGATCTCGATACCCAGGTTGCGCCACTGGTGGTCGAACTTGTACTCGTAGGTATTCAGAATATAGTTGTCACCCAACACGGTCCGTTCCCCCGCATTGGCGCCACCCGCTCCGCAAATGAAGCTGTTGCCAGATGCTTGGCCTGGCGGGTACGGCACAAATGCGTTGCCAGCACAGGGGAATACACGGTTGTGGAACTCATTGGTGACCAGCGACTCGAATGCATATGCCAGCGGATCGATGTAGGGGCCACCGGCCGTCCAGAAATGCTTCAGCTTCGTGTCGGGAATGATGAATCCCGTGAACAACACCATCGCCATCAGAATGATGTTGGCGGGGATCATGGCTTCAGAAATACTGTTCACAGTAGCACCGATCGTTCGGAAGAAGTGCGACATCATCAGCGTGGCAATGAAGTTCATCAACAAGAAGAAGAAGAAATTGCCCGCATTGACTCGCAGTCCGGCGAGGAAGTAGAGCGTGATGTTGAAGAGAATAGCATTCACTATCTTTACTGGCATCTCTGTAGCAATCGATGCAAGCGCGTCGACCGCCGGATGATAGAAGGCGTATTGGTGGTGCTTCTGAACGATGTCACGCGACTCGAACAGCGAGAAAATTTCCAACATGGCACTAAACCCATTGAAGAGAAGAGCAAAGAAAAGCAAGGCAGTACGACCATAGAACGAACCAGTGTCGTCAGTCAGTCGGTAGAACATCGAAGCGATCACGAAAGCCATAGCAGTGTTGCCCAGAATTGTCGTGAGAGGCATCTGGGGATCACCCTTAAGACGTTGCAGTCCCCGAATGGTAAGAGCGCGGAGCTGTTCAGTCCACCCTGCCGTGTAGACCGCACTTTTAGGCAAGGAAGGATCCTGCTTCTTACGATAGGCGTTACGGAACTGGGAGCTGCTGGCACCATCACGCGGGTTCTCAGAATTGTATTCATCAATCTCCTGAAGCAGCTGACTGTAAATTGCCGACTGTCTCCAGCGTTCATTAAATTCCTGAGCCGTCCGGGGCACATCTGCTTCACGGCCCGCGAAAGGCTCGCGCTCGGAAGGCTGTGAAAGCGAAGTGAGGAAATCCGGAGTAGACTGGCGAGGCTTAGGCTGCCAGCCCTGGTCGATGAAGAATTGACGCGCGAGGCCAATCGGTCCGTAATAGATCTGGTAACCTTCGTACAGCACGATTACGCGATGAAACATATCGTACATCTCTTCCGAAGCCTGGTAAACGGCGACGAGAGAAGTAGACCCGAACGTCTCAGCGTTCGTGCGCAAAGTCTTGATGAATTCGTTAGCAGTGGCAGAATCCAGACCACGAGTCGAGTTGTCCCAGCACTGGATCGACGCACCAGCCAAAGACAGCTCGGCGATCGAGACACGCTTGCGCTCTCCTCCACTAACGCCACGGATCAGATCGCTGCCCACACGGGTGTTGACGGTATGAGACAGACCATACTGAGCCATGGCAACGTCTCTCATGTAGGTTGCATACTCCATATGGCTGAGTCCCGGGATGCGATTGTGAGGCGTCTTGAGTCGAGATGCGAAGAGCAGCGTCTGTCCAACGGTGAGCTGAGGGAAATGAAGTTCAGTTTCGGCCGCGTAGGTGACACTGCCTCGATACTTGTGCAAAACTTGGTTGGGCGAGATGCCCTGATAGTTGATGGTGCTGTCTTTGCCGACTTTGAAACCATGCGTCTGACTAGCCATGGTACGCAGAAAGGTGGAACAGCCAGCGCCGGGGCGACCGAGAACCATAAGGAGCTCACCTGGTTTCACCATGCCATCCATCGGTTTCAAAATGTCGACGTGATTGACTTGGCCCTTCGTGGCTGAGTCCTTCACGTAGCTCACAGCTTTTTCAATGGCGAACAATGGCAAGTTCAAAACGTTTAATTGATAGTTAACATCTTCGCTCTGGCCATACGCGTACAGATTTTTGAAAGATACACCCAGCGAACCGTCGGGATACCGCTGTGGATCGCTCTGATAGATGTTGTACATGGCCTTGCACCATTTGGCAGAGTTGAATTCAGGTGAGTTCGGATCCAACGTCGCATCAGAATGGTCGAATAAATTCACCAATCCTGGATCGGTCACGCCACTGGATGCATTAGAGAAAGAGCGAGCAATGTTGCGCAATTCTTCGGTGTCCGGGCCTTGGTAAGGCTTGGCTGAACTCTCTAGCTGCCCGTCGCTGCTGGGCGTACTGGGATCGCTGGAGTAATTCCAATCCACCATACCAAATCTTCACCTTTAAATTCAATGGAAAAATGGATGGCGTGGTCTGATGTATCTTCAGAAATAAATATGCGTATTTATATGCAGATCACGCGCACGCGAACTGTGACAGTGTCAACAAGCCCGCTTTGAGGTTGCATAAGCCGGCACTAACGGAATTACGGGCCGTAATGCCGAAGCCGAACCCCCTCAACCCAATGCACGCAAGATTGGTAATGCTAATCATCATCAGGCCAAGGCGGTGCGCCCACCCTATCCCAGTCGTGCACCGCCCCGTCTAATTCCAGCTCCAGCTTCATGCTTCAATCACTTTGCCTGTGATCAATCACTTTGCCTGTGATGCGCTTATAGTAAAATAATGCGCTATCTGGTAAATGCAAGCATATGCTGGTTTTTTGTTGGGTCCTCGTGATTCTGTATTGATTTGACACCGTTTAATCCCTGATTGTATAATAAATGATTGAGGTATGGTGAGATTAGGGCTCAAAAGATCAGGCAGAGGAGTCTTTATGAGCAGATAATCAACTCAAGGCTTAACTCTCACTATGGCATTTCCCGCACGTGGAGTCGCGCTATGAGATAGCCCTGGGTTCAGGCGGGTAGTACTGGTCCATGTATTTTTCTGCGAAGACATTAACTTGTTCACACGCTGTAAATAGGCAAAAATAGAAGATTTGATTATGTAGTGCTATTTAATTATTATATAGAAAGACTATAGCTTTTCTTTCTCTGAGTTTTTACTGCGGGACGATGCGAGCTGCGAAGACCACATCAGCGGCGTGTTCTCAGAGTATTCGTAGATCGAGATGTCTACGTCGTAGATCTCGCCGACCAGGTCCTTGATGATCCGCACGCACGCGTCCGCGCGCTTGTAAAGCGCCGACGTGGTCAGGATCATGGCTAGGCCCAGTCTGCCATCGTGCGTGACATATTTGTCTTCCAAGAAAGTCTCGAGGTCCACATTCATCTGCTTCGTAGACGCTTCCAACAAAGCCTTGAGGTGCGTGGCGTAGCGATCAGTCATGTAGCCCGGCGTCAGGCTGGGTAACGGCTCGGCCATGCTGAGCGAGCGGCTGCACATAGTGAGCACCGAGTACAGACTGCTTGTGATATCAATATCGGTCCAGCCCATCAGACGCAGCAGCATGGGCATGTCCTGACTGTGTTTCACGTCATCGAAGAAGAAGTAGACATCTTCCAACAAGAAAGCCATTTCGGTTACCAGCTTGATCAGCAGCTCGTACTTGTGGCGCGGCCAGACACCACTAAGAGGTGGCTCGAAGCGAATGCGTTTGGCCAGGCCGCCGGCGTTGATCGCATTGACTTTGACCGCGCGCAGCTTCTGGATGATCACGTCCTGGCGCGAGCGGTAGTGGACCGACGGGTCGCGGTGGCGATGCATGGCGAAGTTGACGGTGCTCGCTTGACAATCGCCGAACGTTTCCAAAGCCTCGCCGAGCACCAAACGGATCTCGCGTTTGGCAGTCAGCGGCCGCGGCAAGATCGTCGCGATGAACGAAATGAGCAGACCGATGACCACCGCTACGAACCGAATCCACACGACGTGCCAGCCCCACCGCAGATTAATGTCGTCCGGGTGGATCCGCGCGTCGACCCAGCTGATGCCAGCCACCGTGCAGGCGGTCGTGCACATCACGATGGGTCCCATGGGAACCGACAGGCTATTGAAGTGGCGGTATGCGATCATGAAGAAGAGGACAAACCCCAAAGCGGCCACATAGCCGTAGTGGTTGCCCCGGCCGTGGCCATTACCCGCATACCACGCCACCAAACCGCCCACGGCGCCAATGCCGCTGAACGTCACTTTGACCAGCACACCGTAGATGCCATCCACGGCCTTCGACGAGACGGTCAGCGCGACCATCGAGGGAACCCAAGCCATACGATACTCATAGGAGAAGTACGCGCTGGTTCGGCTGAAGAACGTGAAACACGACGCCACAGTCACGAGCGCACGCTTGATGACGTACAAGCTGCGTGGGTCCGTCAGCAGACCCCAGAACTGCTGCAGCTGGTGGCCCAGAATGTGCAGCGCCGTGCGGGTCGGCAGCGAGTCCGGATCGCGGCGGTGCGTGTTGCTCATGGGCTGATGCGCCGACGGGATCGAGTCCATGTCGAGGCCCAGCACGCCGCGTGCGTGGTATTCCTTCTCGAAATGCGGCTTCTTCGCGGCAGTGGTCATGAAGGGGTACACAAACTGCGGTGTGGGCATCGTGTCGTCAATGAACATGCAGTAGTTGCCCGCGCGCTGCACGTTGCGCGAGACGCGCTCCAGAGCCGAGCCATAGAACGAGTCCAAGCCTAGCGAAAACAGGTAGTGCTCGCGGCTCTTGAAAACCTCGTCGTGGCAGTTGCTCTGGACCCAAGCCTGGTACGAGCTGTTCTGCTTCGTCTCGAATTCGTGCGTGAGGCTTTCCAGCGAGCGCGTGATCTTCTCCGCGTACTCCTTCTGTCGCTCAATGCGCTTCTTGCGCTGACCAGGGAAAATGCTCAAAATACGGAATTTGTGCGCTTCGTGGCCCCACCCGACCATGGTGGTTACCGTGTCTTGAATACTCGAGACAAGGCCGCAGTAGTGGCCCATGATCAGTTTGTGCAGATGGTCTAGATCCGTGAACTCCATGTTGTCCCAGTTCTTGGCCTCCGCCTGAGCTTGCTGCTGGCTCTCGAAATTGCCGGTGTCCTTGTTGTTGTTCTCGTCAGTAAGAGCGTTCAGCTTCGTGATGTCGAGCAGCTTGTCGTTCAGCGCTGCGATGTCTTGGAATCGTTCCGCGAACACCGCAGGGACAGCCTCCGCAAAGCCGGGAAAGTTGATCATCATGTTGTTCTGCGGCTTGGGCTTATTGGTGCTCTCGCTTCCCGAAGAAACTACATCCGTCGATTCTAACGAGTCCACAGATTGGTCGATGTCACCCACCGACTCGCTTTTCAGTGACGCCGCTTTCGCCTTGTGATTAATGATACTCTTCTTCTTGTCAAGGATGAAATCAAAGTACAGTCGGCATCCCGAAAACGAGTTGACAATGCCACGGATCAAGCTGCGGAACTCACCAAGATCACCCGGATCAATTCGTGAGTAAGCGAACTCCCATCGACTGAGCATTCCTTCCATCTCCAAAGAAGCGTATTTCGCTAGAATCTTGTTCATGTGGTCCTTGAATTTGTCCAGAGTCGGCTCGAACTGATCATCGCTGGGATCCATTTCAAGGAGTGGCGAAAGCGACACCTCCATCGTGGCTTGCATGGCTTTGAGGCTCTCATTGATAATGGAGAAAAATTTGAAGTTGGCCGACGATGGGAACCAAAAAAGGGCCACTACGAGACGAGTGGAGAACGACAGGCCCATACAAAGAATGACACTGCGGCCCATTTCCCAGGGCTTGAAATAAGGCGTGAAGTTGAAGTAGATGCCGGTCATCACCGTGGCCATGGCACCCAGCGTCCACGCGGGGCCCAGAGTTGGGATCTTGATCTGAATGCTGCCGATCATGATAAGGGCCGAGATCATGCCAAAGATCATGATCACCGTGGTCTTGGTCGTCAAAAAGCGCCCCGACCACTTCTCGTACTCCAGACACTCCATGTCGCCCAGAGTGCAAATGCCTTCGGCAGCTAGGTCTCTTATAGTGCTTTCCATAGTCGGATAGCCTCTAATTCGCCAGCTAATGGCATAGGCAATGATGTTAGTGGCGAAGCCGAAAAGCACGATAATAAGATCTGTCAAAGCGGAGTAAAAAACGTGACTAGTGGACATTCCGCCCGTAGCTTCAAGACAAGGCGTTACAAGTAGAAGGTAAGCCTCTTCATCTAGCCATTCAATTACAGGCTGAATACTCATCAGGATAAGGCCGATGAAGACAACAATCCATGAGCGAGTGACTGTCACAAAAGACTGGAAGTTAAGGTGCTTCAATATGAAATCAGGTCGAAAGAAGTTCCAGCAGCCGTTAACGAAAGACGCGCATTTTTCTCGCTTGGTCTTTGAGAAAATTCCAAGTCCAGCATCCTTGTCGTACGCTTCCTGGATCTCGTCGTCCACTTGACTATGACGCGAGAACGCCAAAGGAATCTGGTCGACTGTCAACGAACCGAAAAGCTTCTGGTTCGCGAAGTTATTGAAAATACTCGTTCGAGGAAATGGAATGCTGTTGTTGGGTGCCCTCCTTTCTGGAGGGCTTGCGCCCCCTGAAGGAGTTCCCTGTGTTGCAACCATACTTTTTTACAATGAAAAAAAAGTCCGAGTTGTGTGAGGTTTTAAAACCGTTTCGCCAACGTCTTTTTTACGCAATATTATGCTTACTAATCCACAGCTTGCATGCACGTTGGCTACAATTGTGGGGTGGCTCATCAGGGTGACAGGTACTGCGGTTGAAGCTTCGAAAGGGTTGCCCTGCCCTGAAGAAAATGCCGCGCTTGGTCGCGATATAGCCTCAAGTCATAAGTTCCACGCGGTCTTTTGAGCTTCCAATCTTACGTTAAGTACTTGATCCACAAAGGCATGAGCTCCTTTTTTTCTTCCAAAAATCCAATCGCGTTTCGCCTTTCTTTTCTTTTATCTCATACCCCGATTGTGGACACGCCGTCAGCGCAAAGGGTTGTGGCAGGGTTTCTCATTTTTCTCTTTCGTAGCCTCGATGTGTGGCAACGAAGAAGGTAACGGCAATTGGCGCCACACAATTACTGGAGATTACTCAGTTACTGGAGATCACTGAAAATATGACAAATCTCAATCCTACCCAATTATTCAACACGATCATGAGCTCGCGAACTGAGACTCTTATGAATTGCAAAAAAGACAAACGATATTTAACCGCCCTGGACACGTGATTTTATTCCGGAATATTTGAGCTAGTCTGACGGACACAAGAGGGTGAGGGGTTATGCACCCTTCAGGAGAGCCACCCTACCCGAGGCAATTGAATCATAGTGAACTCCGCTTAGAAGCTTCAAAACTCGCTGGTATCAGCGATCGTAATCGGTCTGCCGCGCCAATTGCTCATTGGTAGGGACATGTCGCTGTCTTTTGATATAGCCGGTCTTCTGGTCTCAAAAAGGAAGCCAATGACCTCGCCCAGATAGATCGAGTCTCCTTTCGCGTTCAATGAACCTGATGGAGGCGAAAGTTCACTGGAATTATAGTGGTACCAATCAGGTTTGGAATGTCCGTGGCCAACTGTGGAAGCTTCAGCCCCAGCAGCTTGGTAATAACTGCGTTCGCCTTGCGCGGGCTGGAGGACCAGACATGCATTTTAAGCTAGCCCTGCGGCCCGAATTGGAGGAACCGAAGGGCTCATCAGCTTCATGTGACTCAAGGCCAAGATACATAAAACCTTGGTATACATGTATATATTTTAAATTCATGTTGACCACACTTTTCAGCGTGTGTCACAGGAGACATAAAGAAGGTTAGCGATGCTCCGACCTGCTATGTTATTAGATAGCACAGATCGCTGAAAAGCGCTTATAAGTCGCCCATCTGGGTGGAAACACTTTTGCGCTCACTGAAGCACGCGCTCAAGGTCAGAGATCAGGTCTTCGACGCGCTCAATCCCAATGCTCAAACGCAACAAGCGGGGAGAAACCGCAGAGTCGGTAACCGCGCGCCACTCGATCAAACTGTGAACTGACCCAAGCGACGTGGCGTGGTAGAAGTATTTGAGCTTCGAGGGCAGCGTCTTGGCAGTCTCCTCGTCCACGACTTCAATGGAGAAGGTCGGCGAGCCGCCGAGAGGCAGCTGGTCGGCCACAAAGTCGTCGGTCTGCAAGTTCGAGGTGTGCACAGCCGTGAGCTTAGGAAGACGGTGTCTATTTTCCGACAGAAACTTGATAATGGCGTTCGTGTTATCCGACTGTTGCTGAAGACGCAACGGATAGGTTTTCAGCGAACGCAGCAGAAGCCACGACTCAAAGTGCGGCAGGATCGTGCCCACGAAAGCGCGGTCTTTTTTGAGCTGCTTGAAAGTGCCAAGATCTTTGGTCACCAGCACGCCAGCCAGGATGTCTGAGTGGCCACCCAAATACTTCGAGGCGGAGTGCAGGATGATATCCGCGCCGTGGTTGAATGGGCGCGTCAGGGGAGGCGGGGCGAAGGTAGAGTCGACCACGAGAATGGCGCCCTTCGCATGAGCGAGCTTGGCGTACTTTTCAATATCGAACGCAAGGCCAGTAGGATTCACCGGCGTCTCCAGCTGAACGACGTCGCCTTTTTGGGCCTTCGTCTCGATGTCCTCCAAAGGCAGCATCTCGAGGCCGGTACGCTGGAAGATGTGCGCCACCCCATGGATGCCGTGGTAGCCGTCGCCAATGAACAGACGCTTGGGACTGTACAGCTGCAGGACCGCTTGGAAAGCGCTCAAGCCGCTGCTATAGGCCAAAGCGTGGCCGTCGAGGAGCTCAGAAAGAACGGACTCTACCCGGTCAATGTTGTGGTGGCCAATACGAGAGTACACTGGAGTGGGATTGGGATTCTCGCCTGCCTTCAGCAGCGTCTCTGGAGGACCGTAGAGGTTGATCGTTGTCGTCTGAATGGCCGAGGAGACATCCCGATCCGTATCAGCACGGGTTTCAGTGTCAGCGTGAATAGCCTTCGTCAGCAGATCGGTAAAGGGATTGGAACTCATCTTAAGCCTTGTTTATCCGGAATTGTGGTGGGTGGGGGACCTGTGAAGCCTCAGCTTTAAAGTACCCAGAGGCGGTCACGTTTCTGTGGGTGACCACGTACTCAAACGCGATCACGTTTAGTGGGGTGCTCCACACCCCTTCCCTATGTGCACATGGGCCCAGCTTATGCAGACCGTCCTTATTGCATGGCCATAGGTTCGTAAACAACACGCCATATCATGGGGTATATGCAACTTGGGTGTTGGACAGGGGGTGTTGGACAGTGGGTGTTGGTGTTCTGTATCCCGCGATACAGTTATCCGTTTATCAACTATAAATATCTTTATCTCAACTTTTTATCTCAACTAAGTTCCAGCACTTTTCTGGTATAAACTGAAACTGTCGCCAGTAGTAACAGGGGCATATATCACCCTAAAGTATGACACTTGGGCCACTGACGGCAGAACCGCATCCCTGCCCACCTGGGCTACACCTGAACTGAGACTTTCAACCCGCCAAGTGTTGTATTTACTGTATTTTAGAGCATTAACTTATACAATGAGATATCATTTAAGGGGAAGTGAACTCACCATCTTCGCGTTTTTCGGATTATGTGTGGTTGATCCATTGATAAGATTATTGCACAAATATTCGATCTCAAATTTACAATACATACAAGCCAAACCACTTGTGTGACTAAAATGGAGCTTTTCTTAAGAGAGCTCCTACATCAGATGGCAAAAGTGCCAAGGTACCACATTATACAAATAAATACAGGGATATGTCCCCTAACGATAAATGAGTTATTTCTCCCAGTGGGAAAATTGACTAGTTATGCAAAACAGAATGAAAGACCATATCACCACATCATCAGCTCTCTGACGCTTTATACAACAAACTGAGATCGTCATATAGCTAGGTCATTTGTTCATGTGAGTTCAATTTAACGGAATAGGTTACAAAGATATATCCTGGATCATTGTTAAGATACGCAGTTCATACCGCACATATTTTGAGCACTGAGCCCTGCCCTCAGGGTACATGATGTCCACTGATTCCTCGATGAAGCTGGCCTCGTTTGTCCGATTTGTAAACTAAGCAATCACGGAGATTGAGTCACGAAGACTGGAAATGAGTTTTGATTTGAAAAGGTACTGTCTGTTTGGGACTACTGACACTTGACGGTAGATATGCTTATATAGTAGTGCTCCCCAATCGGAGTCTTCTAACCCAGAGGTTCTCCGGCCACGACGTTAAAGTTGTTACAGCAATATATCCATCTTCTAACTCATTTGAAGCGACTCGGACTCGCTCCGTTGGTCCTCATTTTTTAGATGTATGACCATCGGGATAGTGTTTCGCTTACAAGTTCTTGAGTCCATATGCAAACAGTAAAAGTGCGCATCTCTTTATTTCCACCTGACATTTGGTATAATACTAAAAAGTCTTGCATCCAGTTATGACTACTTTTACACTGGAATCAACAAATGAAACAGCGTCTATACCCCTAGTTCCAACTTATATCTAACACCGCACTCTATACTGGGTCATTCTAGAGGCTCTGAAGCCCATAACACACAATAATAACATATGCCACTCATTTTTGGAAGGGAAATCCCGATTGAGTAATGCAGGTGCCGGTGACCGTGCGAGGCCAATCGGACAGTTCGAGAGATCGCAGGTTACGAACACTAACCCACAAGTCTTCGTATGCATTGGAAAACGAAAAAAGGTAAGCCTAAAAAAAAAGGGCCTAGGCGTCGTGATGCACATCTTTTCTTCTGATTACTTACACTATTGGGGATAAACCGATAAAAAATTGATACTAACTGAAAATTCGCAAAAGTGATTCGAATACATTCTTTATTATCCTGCGCGGGTCTCACTAAGGTACGAAGAACGCACGGAGAGGAGTTCCGTGAGGAGCATATACCTTTCATGCATCCTGCTCTACCGTGGTGCGGGTTGAATGTGGAAGACCAGATGATTCGTCTAAAAAGACGCAAATAGCCCCACTCTGCCGCACGGATATTGGTTTCGGCGGCAGAGATCACAGCGAAAATTGATTCAGAAATACGCAAGCACAACAAATGGGATCTGGTGCCAACACTTTTAAGCCTCCTGGCAATGGCACCAAACGACGGGCCGGTCCCAAAGCTGGCAATCCGAAGGGGCAAACAACGAGGAACTCTTCTAAACGCAACGGTAGAGTACTTGATGATACAGAGGGCATTGCTTCTGTTCACGTTGAACATGTCCCTAAGCGGCGCAAGGTTGAGAACGGTCCTTCGCAACACCTGTCCCCGCATGCCGCCCACACCGAATACTCTGCTCCTGAATCCGAGCCACTTTCAGATATAGAGCAAAATTCCCACCCACAAACAGAAGAAGTAGTGAAAGACGAACCTCAAGATGAGATGAAAGACGAGCCCAAAGATGAAAACGAAACTAAAGAAGTTCAGAAAGACAAAAAGAAGGAAGAGCTTAGTTATGCGGAAATGCTTATGAATGACGTCATCTTTACTGAAACCGAACCGGAGGAAGTTATGCAGGAGAGGATGATGCAGGTGCTCAATGGCACATACAACCCCGATCCCGATACTCGCAAATCAGTTGTGCTCGGCGAAGGTTATGTCGACATGTTGATCAGAAAGTTAGATCCTATTATGCCAGGACTAGCGAAAGAATTTGGAGTCAGTATGGACTCTGACAACTCGAGCTAATTCCCGAGTGTAAGGCAACCCATCGAAGGAATCAACACCCAGTCACATAAGATTTAAGCACTATGATATATGACTTATTTTAAGGATTTAATTGATAAAATTGATATACTTACTGGTAAGGAATACGGTGAGATCACAACAGATTATCCTCCGTATCATCAGCCCTTGCGGCGTTCACCATTTTATAGAAAACCCCTTTTGCGTCAAGCAGCTTCCCTGGACTGTCAAACTCGACAACTTCGCCATGGTCGAGGACTAGGATGCTATCCGAGTCCATGATCGTATTGAGGCGATGCGCGATAGTTATGATCGTGCGGTCGGCAAAATTGGCGCGGATCGTTTCCTGCACAAGCTTGTCAGTCTCCATATCAACCGAGGCAGTGGCCTCGTCGAGCAAGAGTATCTTAGAGTTGCGCACAAGCGCACGGCCCAAGCACAGCAGTTGCGACTCGCCACGGCTCAAGCTCAGCCCACCATCACTCAGCTCAGTGTCTAACGTTTTGCCCTGTTGCTCAAGGCGTCCTTTGAGGTGACACAAATCCAAGACTTCCCACAGCCTTGCGTCATCCACGGTCTCAAGAGGATCGAGATTCGAGCGAATCGAACCGTTGAAAACTTGGGCGTCCTGAGGGATGATTGAAAGGTGAGAGCGAAGATCTCCGAGTCCGAGCAAGCTGATATCGCGTTCATCGATCGAGATAGTGCCACTACGAGCCTCGATAATGCGAAAGATGGCCATTGTAAGCGTCGATTTGCCACTACCTGTGCGCCCAACTACACCAATCTTCTCATTTGCGTTTATGCTGAACTCCAAATCTTTCAACACATCCGGTGCATCTTCTTTGTAGCGTGCGACAAGATGCTCAACGTGAACTGCGCCATGTGTAGGCCATGACGCGGGCGGCATCGTGGCTTCGATATGGGGAGCAGCTTCCTGCTCCTTGTCGATATACTCTAGAACACGCTCGAGAGCCACACTGTTCATCTCCATTTCCGCAATGTAGCTGATAATTGCGCCAACCATGCTACCCGCACGCACGGCAAAGTTGTTGACGGCAGCCGCGTAGCCCACGCTCACCAGGCCCCAACCGATGAATGTCGTGAGACAGAGGGCAGTAGTCCACGATAGAACAACAGAGATAATCTTCATGTGGAAACCTAGCCAAAAACCCAAGTTGCGGTTGAAAAATGATATGCGAATCCAGTAATCAACTCGTTTGTCATGATTCTCAATAAACGTGGCCGTGCGGTCGAAGGCCTGAAGGGTAGCCTGACCTTTAATACTATCCTCAATATGCGACAAAATAGGAGAGTTTGCGGCCGATAGCATACGTGTCACTTGACGTTGCGCCGGCACGTAAAGTCGACGAGTCTGGTTTCCGAAGAAAAAGAGGGGAATCATAAATACAGCAACCAGCGGTGCACCAAAAATGATGGTAGTGGTAGTGATAAGCAAGTTGATAACAAGCTCCAGGAAGTAGCGTGCCATGGATGGGATTGAGTAATCGACCAATGACAAGTCTCTGCTGAACCTGTTGATGAGTTGTCCCATTGGAGTGGTATCGAAAAAGCTCATGGGAGCGTGTAGAACTCCCCACAGCATTTTATCGTGGATGATTTGGGACACCTTAACACTGATCACGACTTTGCCCGCCACCTTAGACACACCATCCATGGTGCTCTTAAGCAAAACGATGCACCCAAAGACAATAAATGCGGATTTCGCCTGGGATAGACTCGTGAAGTTCTGGTTAGAGATATAACCGAGGAACACAGTAATCGTGTTTGTAATCAAGGACGATAGCGCCAGTGAAATTACTATGGCGAGATAATAGTACGGCGGTAACATCGTGAAGTAACGCTTAAACGTGTGGAATATGGAGGACTCTTGGCGGTCTTCCTTCTCCTCCTGATCGTCGCTTTGCGAGCGCATGACGAGCGCGCTAGCCGCGAATGGTTGCTGTTCGAGTGTTGGAAGAGGCTGCATCGTCGCTGAAGAAGGGGACGTTGCACCAGTTTCACTCCCGGAGACGGTACTAGCACCACTAGCTACATCATCATCGGCCTTTACACTGGCTGCACCACTAGCGGCAGCACTAGCTTTAACCAAATCCCGTCGCTCTACGATAAACTCAGGATCCGTATCTAGAGCCTCGGGGTGTCCAAACTCCTCGATCAGTCGATACGTCTTTGACTGATTACCTTCGCGCACCACATCTTTGAACGACAGTCGCTCGACACAGTTCCCATCTTGCAGTGCCACAATCAGAGAGGACTCAGACAAAATCTTAACGTTGTTCGTAGCAAGCACAATCGTGCGGTTGGACAGGATGCCTTGCGGACTCAGCACTTTGCGAATAAGTGCTTGGCCAACGTGTTCGTCGACCGCACTAAGCACGTCATCGAGTAGTACAATGTCAGAACGCGAGTAAACGGCACGAGCCATCGCCAGACGCGCTTTCTGACCACCACTAAGTGTGATTCCGCGTTCACCAATCTCGGTCAAATCACGACGCGGCATTTGGTTAATATCGTCGCGTAGCTCGCATGCATCTACGACCTTTTCGAACCATTCCTCACGATACTCCTGGCCGAACAGCACGTTATCGCGAATCGTCATGTTCTGCAGCCACGGTTCCTGTGAACAGTAACTCATTGACCCAGAAACGGAAATGCGGCCCGATGTCACCGGAAGATCGCCGCCCAACGCCCGAAGAAGTGCAGATTTTCCCGCACCGACACGGCCAATGATACACACGAGATCCCCGGGGACGGCACTGAAAGTGATGTTTGTGAGAGCACGAGTAGCATCCGAGTCCTCGTCGTCCCAGCTCACGCATGCTTCCTTCAGCTCAACCGTCAGGTCACTGGAGGCGGCGTTACTTCTTGAGTAGTTTGAATTGTCAAAGTCTTTCAGGGCTAGCGCCTCGTCAATACGATCGCTCGCGTTAAGTACGCGGAAGATACTCGGGATCAAGTTCGGAATATAAACAATATTGACCGACGCAAGGTTGAGGTATAACAAAGACGGAAACAGTATTTCAGGGCTTAGTGTGCCGGTGCGTAGGTACAAGAACGTTACAAACACGACTATCGCCACGCAGTCACCGATAGAATTCCAGATTACGCCCAAGACAGTTGATACAAGCTGTATGAAGCGAAGCAAGCCGAGTTCATCGCGGCGAGCACTCGTGACGCGCTCATAGAACGGTTCTTCCCAGGCATACAATTTCAGAGACTTGATGTTGCGAAACACGTTAGCCGTCGCTTTAGTGCGGATGTCACTGAGCTTGCGTAGCTCCGGGGTTGTCTTGGCAAACTTCGAGCTCATAAGCGACGTGATCGGCACAAACGCGATGTACACAAACGCTGCGCTAGCAATTGATGGGCCCAATAGTTGCCATAGCTGCGAAAAACTGAGAGCCACGCCGATGAGCGAGGAAACAAGACCAGGCAACACGAAAATAATGTCGAATACTTGAAATGTGTCGACGCTGATCAGACTCATAAACTTGGCGGAATCATACTCTTTGCGCGCAGACGGTGCAATCGACAGGCCTTTACGGTATACCGCAGACATCAGCGCTACGCGAGAAAGAATAGAGGCAGTACTGCGGGTCTGCATATAGATGGCAGACAAGCCATAAACGGCCATCGGGAAGATTGCAAACAAGGTAGCGAAATAATACGTCTCAAAGATCGGTGAGC
>JAKUAQ010000066.1:0-33991 GCA_030562965.1 Starmerella ratchasimensis | reverse complement strand
GATCTGTCAAATGTGGAGGCACAAGATGACTCGTCGCGTCGCCCGCGGCCGTGCGCGTGGCGGCGCTGCGCGCGGCGGCGGCGCTCGTGGACGACAACGCGGCGCGCCAGGCCGAGGTTTTGCGGATGGACGTGCCGTACGAGGGGAAGGTCGTGCCGATTGCGGCGGCGCTGGTCGGCTGGTGCGTCGAGGTCGCGGCGGTGGGGCTGTTCGATTTAAGGGCGGCGAGTTTGGTGTGTTTGCGGGCGTTGGTGAGGGGGAATGATGAGGCGAAGAGGGGCGTGGTGGAGCAGCAAATCGGGAGCTACGCAGGCGCCAGCATCAGCGCCGAAGGTGCTAGTGCCAGTACCGAAGGTGCTGGTGCTAGCGCCGAAGGTGCTGTAGCGGGTGTAGCGGACGCTGTCACTCACACCAGTAACGCCAGTGCTAGCGTTTCTACCGAAGGTGCTGCTGTAGCGGGCACAGCGGGCACTCCCGAGGGTGCTACCCAAGGTGCTACACAGGCAGACCTTGACGGTGCTAGTGCGGAGGGTACACAGGCAGCTAAAGAGGCAAAGGGTGCAAAGGCAGACAGGGGAGGTGCTCTAGAAGGTGCTCTAGAAGGTGCCCCTTCTGGCTCTTCTAGCTCTGCGACCTCTGCTGGTGCTGGTGCTGTTGGTGCTGTTGCTGATACTACTGGTGCTGCCTCTTCTGGTACTGTTGGTGTTAGTGCCTTCGAGGCTGGCTCTTACTCTGAGCCCAGTGACGCCGACCCCTCCGCCAGCCTCTCCGGCTCCGCCTTCGAGGCTGGCGTCGAGTCTGGCGTGACTGGGCTCTTCGAAGTCCTCTGCGAATACAGCGACCTCAACCGCCTCGACCCCCACCGCATCTGGTTCGCCTGCGCCATCACGATCCACCTCCTCGAGGACTCCCCCTCCACCAAACACCTCCTCCGCCGCGTCACGATCGGCGACGCCGCGCTCGGCATGGACGTCCACGGCCTCCTCGACGCGCTCGGCGGCGAGCTGCAAGGTGTATTGCCGCACGCGCCGCTGGGCGTCGCCGCGCTCGGCTACCTCCAGCTGCTGGTGGTGTGGCTGTGGGACGACGTCGAGAGCACGCGCGAGTTTCTGAGGGGCAGCGGCGCGTCGACCGTCCAGGCGTTGCTGGCCGCGCGGCCGCCCGACCCGCTCGTGGGCGCAACGGTGACGGCGCTGCTCGGCACGGCGTACGCTTTTGCGCCCGTGGACGCCGCCGTGCCGCGCGCCGAGCTCCACGCGCTGCTCACGCGGTCCCTCGGCCGCGACCAGTTCCGCCTGGGTTTGCGTCAACTGGCGCTGCACGCGGAGTTCGCCAACTACGACGAGGAGCGGATGTTCGGCGCGCGGCGCACGGCGGCGGGCACGCCGGCGGTGTTTCTCAGCGCGACGTTCGTGGCGCTGCTGCGCGACGGCCTGGCGCACCTCGCGAACGCCGTCGCGCGCGACCCGCACGCCGCGCCGGCGACGCAGGTGACGTTCGCCATGGTCGAGGAGGCCGCAGATAGGCAAGAGGCGGCGGAGGCGGCAAGGGAGCGGGCGGAGGAGGCGCAAAAAGAGGCGGAACAGGCGCAGAAAGTGTCAGAGGAGGCACGGCAGGCGGCAGAGACGAAGTTTGAGGCGACGGCGGCCCAACTCGCCTCGCAAAACGCGGATCTCCAGGCGGTGGAGGCGAAACTCGCGTCGGCCACGGCCCAGCTCAAGGCGGTGGAGGCCGAGCGCGGCACTCTGCGCTCCAAAGTGGCGTCGCTCGAGTCCTCGGCGGCCGCGGCCGCCGCGCAGACGCGACAGCAGCAACAGCAGCACGACAAACTGGTGGAGGAGCTCGCGCAGGTGCGCGGCGCCAAAGCGAAACACGAGGCGGGTATTAACAACATGACGCGGGAGCTGTTCCAGCTGCAGCGGCAGGCCGCGGCGTTGGAGAAGGAGAAGGTTGCGTTGGAGAAGGGGAAAACGTCGCTAGAGAAAGAGAAGGCCGCTTTAGAGAAAGAGAAGACGTCGCTAGAGAAGGAGAAGACGTCCTTGGGTAAAGAGAAGGCGTCCTTAGAGAAGGGGAAGACAGAGGCTGAGAAGAAAGCAGCGTCGCTAGAAAAACAACTCAGCGCTCTAGAAAAACAGCTCAGCTCGGTGGAAAGCAGCGCGGCGCAGCGGCTGCGCGCGAGCGAGGACGTCAACGCGAAGCTCGTGGCGAAGCTCAAAGAGACGGCGCACGATTTGACGCGGCGCGATGCGGAGGAGGCGGAGCTGCGCGACGAGCTGGCGAAAGCCAACGAGCTGGCGAAGGCCAGCGAGGCTAAGGTCAACGAGCTGGCCAAGGCTAAGGAAGAGTTGGCCACCCAGCTGGCCAAGGCTAAAGATGCGGAAGACGAGCTAGCTAAGGCTAAAGACGAGCTAGCTAAGGCTAACGAGGCGAAAGCCGGCGAGGCCAAGGTCAGTGCACATGCCAAAGACGAGTTAGCTAAGGTCAGAGAGGAGTTGACCAAGGCTAAAGACGAGTTAGCGAAGGCTAACAAGGCAGCGAAAGCTAACAAGGCAGCCAAAGCCAGCGAGGCCAACGACGAGCTGGCCAAGGCCCACGAAGACTTATCCAAGGCCAAGGCTGAGTCGACGGCTGCCCAGGCCGACTTAGCCAAGGCCAACGACCAGCTAGCTCAAGCCAAGGCCGACTTAGCCAAACTCAGAGACGACTTAGCCAAGGCCCACGAAGACTACAGCGCGTTGCAGGCCAAGCGCGCCGAGTCTGGCGCCACCTCGGACGCATCGGCCACCTCTGACTCAGCGGCCACCTCTGACGCGCTAAGTAAAGAACTCGCGCAGGCCCAAGCCGACGTGGCCGCCGGGGAGAGCCGCCGCGCGACGCTCCAAAGCGTCAATGCGCGCCTCACCCAGGAAATCGCCGCGCTGCGCCAGAAGGCAGAGCTGGTAGAGGCTGAGAAGGCCGAGAAAGCGGAGCAAGCGACGGCAGGTGAGCAAGCGAATGCCAAGGCAGAGCTTACTGAGGCCAAGGCAGCAGCAGAAGCAGCTCAGGCTAAGCTGGCTGAGGAGGCCGAGAAAGCCAAGGCTGCCCAGGCTGAGCTGGCCAAAGCTGAGGCCAAGAACGCAGCGCTGGAAGCCAAGGCAGCCAAGGAAGCCAAGGCAGCTGAGGCCGCCTCAGCCTTGGCGGCCTCAGCAGCTAAGGCGGCACAGGCCGAACTCCAAGCCGTCGAGGCGGATCGCGACGAGAAGCAGAGCAACCTCGACGAGCTGCTCGCGTATCTCGAGGAGATGACCGACAAAACGGCGGCCTACAAAGCGCGGCTGCGTGCGGCCGGCCAGGACGTCTCCGAGTCCGAGGACGACGAGTGATTTGTATTGAGTTTGTATTTTTATTATTTTTATTGAGTTATAAAATGGTGTGACTCTTAGAGCGAGCTACACTCTGCTAGTGTTCCTAAGTAAGACACACTGGTATGAGACCTTTAATCAGCGTTATCTGGCGAGTGGCAGGTAGTTCACTTCAGTAGACGGTCTGGGATACCCAATGGGCCTCCGTCGTCTCTGGTCGACTCCGGCCACGCTCTTGGCGCTGCTACGCAGGCTACCGCGAGCCATCAATGGATGGGTCCACTGACATGTTGGGCGTAGGTAGGTGTGTGATGTGCGACTGCTCGGGTGAGTGGAACAGGGGATGTATGCATATATATAGTGGCCATCACTCATCGCTGAGAGTGACCTTAAGCCAATATAAAGCTGCAAACGAAATCGAGAACAGAAACGCGTAGATGGGTATGAGTCGTTTTGGAAAAGGGATTGGTCTACGTTCGCTTTCACTACGCTCTTCTTCAAAACTCTCCATTAATCGTAGTACAGGTAGTTGCTACACGACCTATTCCCAGTAGGATAAAGTTTGAAGTGACATATAAAGTCTCAAATGACATAAAATAGGCGTATCACGGAGAGAAATATTATCCTGTCTTGGGTACAATCCGATAAATGAAGTAAAGGTCGTCTGACAATGCGTGGTGTGACCCTGTCACTGATAGAGCCAAGCAGGTGCCCGCTACGCTGCCTGATCCCACTAAGTACCCATCACTCATAGCTGAAAGTGACCTTAAGCCAATATAAAGCTGCAAACAGAATCGATAACACAAACACGAAGTAGAGTATGAGATGTTTTGGAAAAGGAAGTGGTTTATTTTCGTTTTCACCTCTTTCTTCTTCAAAACTCTCCATTAACTCGTAGAAATGTTTACAGGTAGTTGCTACACGACCTATTCCCAGTAAAATAAAGTTTGAAACGACATATAAAGTCTCAAATGACATAAAATAAGAAGATAAGCGTATCGCGGAGAGAAATATAGCCTGTCTTGGGTACAGTCCGATAAATGAAGCAGAAGTCTTCGAAAAAAAAGCGTGTTGTGACCCCATCACGCCTGATACAGCGAAGCCGGCTGCATAGCGAGGCAGGTAGACGCCGCCTGCTTCTCTCCGTGATTCAGCTGAAAGTGACCCTAAGCCAATATCATTCTCCGTTTAGGTACCTACCTGGTTGCTCTGATGGCCAAGTGGAACCACAGTTTGTCATAAAGTGTTGAAGACGAAGGACCTCTGGCGCTTCTCTCTGCCAAAGTGAAACCACCGCAGTCCTTGTCACCCTCAGCTCGCGAAGTCTTCCCATCCATCCGATAACCCATCGATCTCATCGAGTCGACATGCCGCACACCAAGCTACTTGGAACCTCTGGATGGGCGAAGAAAGAGAAGTAGTAGCAGGGCTGTGTATGTTGAGTTTTACTGAGCCAACATCCAACTGTTTGTTTTTTATTTTCTCTTTGTATATAGAGGCTAACAAGGGCTGCTAATGGCTGGGCTAACGGCTGGGCTAATGGCTGGGCTAACTGATATACTTCGCCAGTGTTTTATTTCTCTTTTAGTGAATAAGATCTCAACTCTATCTAGATTAGCTCTTGGTTAGAGTATATATAGGGAGATCGGTCCTCGTTCCGTATGCCCGCGTACACCTACCAGATCAACATGGACAAAGACGACTTTGAGCTGGACATGGACCCGTTTGACGACACCAACGAGCTCGACATCTCGTTGAACGACAGTCTGGCCACAACGCTGAACGACAAGACTGACGAGGGCGACGTTGAGGGCGACGTTGAGGGCGACGAGGTTGAAGGCGACGAGACTGAGGTTGAAGGCGGTGAGGTTGAAGGCACTGAAGGCACTCAAGGTGAAGACGAGGAGAGCAGCATTGGGACACCTGCCGAGAAAGCGTCGCCTCCCACGAACAACGTGTACGCCACCTTCATAGCCTGCACGCTCCTGCCTTTAATGGTCTTCCTGGCGCTTCTGCCGCTCGTGGTGCTGGGCGCTTACCTCTGTCTCAGCACGTACTACGGTCTGGACAAAGCGAAGGGCCGCCAGCGCCGCAGGCACGAGCTCACGATCTGCGCGCTGGGCATGCTGGGCACGGCGGGGTTTATCACGCTGTTGGTGCTGGGGGCTGTCTACCAGGAGGGACGCATGGCTCCGTTCGGCATGCCCTTCTGGGTGGTGTTCTGCTGCGTCAAGTATTTGGAGCTGTAGATTAGATGTTAGAGGTGTCAGAGTCGGAAATGCTACATGAACTCGGCGACGTACTCTATTTTTACTATACTCTATTCACTGCTATCTACTGCTACGCTATCTACTGCTACTATCTACTGATCTACTGCTACAGCTATCTACTGCTACGCTATCTACAGCTATCTACTTGACTGCTATCTATTTGACTGCTATCTATTTGACTGCTATCTACTGCTATCTACTCTACTTGACTGCTATCTACTGTACTAGACTGCTGACCCTTTGTTATCGCTTGTGGGGAACCCTGCGCCCAATCGCAAAGGATATACCCTGCATAGATCGCAACCCACAGATCGCAACCCACAGATCGCAACCCACAGATCGCAACCACCCATATGACCTTTGTGCTCCCCAAAATCGGGTTCGGCGTGTACAACATCCCGCGCAGCCAGACGGCGGCGTGCGTGACGCAGGCCCTCGAGACCGGCTACCGCCTCATCGACTCCGCGGCGCTGTACTACAACGAGCGCGAAACCATGCAGGGCGTGCGCGACTTCCTCGCCAAGCACCCGGAAGTGCCGCGCTCCGAGATTATTTACACGAGCAAGCTATGGGACGACAGTTTTTCGATGCCTGAAGCCCGGCGCGGCGTGGCCGACTCGCTGGACAAGGCCGGCGAGCCCATCGACCTGTACCTGCTGCATTCTTCCGGCGGCGGCCTGCAGGAGCGGCGCGAGGCGTGGCTCGTGCTGGAGGAACACGTAAAGGCCGGCCAGATCCGGCACATTGGCGTGTCGAACTGGGGCGTCCGCCACCTCGAGGAAATGCAAGGTTACGCGACGATCCGCCCCGTGGTCAACCAGATCGAGGTGAACCCGTGGAAACAAATGACGGAGCTTGTGGACTACTGCCACGCCCACAGCATCGCCGTCGAGTGCTACTCGCCGCTGGTCATGGGCAAGCAGCTGCGCGATCCGGAGCTGGGTGCGCTGGCCCGCAAGTACCATAAGTCGCCGGCCCAGGTCCTGCTGCGCTACCTCATCGAGCGCGGCATCACGCCGATCCCGAAAACGGCCAACGCCACACGCATGCAGGAGAACCTCGACGTGTTCGACTTCGCGCTGAGCAAGGACGAGGTGGCCAAGTTGGGCGACCCGAGGGGCTACGTCATGGCCATTCCGGGCTGGGATCCCACGAAGTGGAGTTAGTGGAGTTAGTGTGGTGTACTTAGTGCTTAATGTACTTAGTGGAGCTAGTGAAGTTTGTGTAGTCAGTGGTGTAGAAAGTATAGTGTAGTAAGTGGTCTACTTAGTGTACTTAGTGTACTTAGTGTACTTAGTGTTACTAGTGTACTTAGTGTTACTAGTGTACTTAGTGTACTTAGTGTACTTAGTGTACTTAGTGTACTTAGTGGTAGTCATTGTGGTACTTAGTGGTAGTGTACTAGGTACTTAGTGGTGGTCCACTGGGTGATCTCGAATTCACTCTCAGGTGTCACTAGTGGTGTTATCTTTGGGACACTTGGGTTATCTCTTGTGTTCTCTCTTGTGTGTCTTGGGTTATCTTTGGGTGTCAGAACATGATCCCCTAGAACTCGGTCTCCCAGAAGTGGTGCGGCGAGCCTTCGAGAAAAAACTCGCGGTCGTCGTCGCGCCACACGTACGGCACCATGTACGCCGCCCGCAGCGTCCCGCGCTCCGAGAAGCGCGTCGTTCCCATGAGCAGCGTTTTGGCGCGTCGGGCGATGTACGCGGCGTCCGGCTCGCGCCGCGTCTGGTCGTTCTGCAGCGCCAACTCGAGGCGGCGGTCGACCATTTGCGGCCAGCCGGCGTGGGAGCGGCATTTCGCTTTGGGAGTTTCGCACAAAGCCCCGCGTTTGCCCACGAGCTGGGGATCAAAGCCGCACTCGCCGGACTTGTCGCGATGGGCGCGCCGGTCGGCCAGCAACTGCCGCGTCTCGCGCATCTCGGCCGTTTCTTCGGGCACAGCGGCAGGGATCGACTGCGGGCCGGTTTTCCGGAACTGCACAAAGTCGTTGGGGTGGAATTTTGTGCTGAGCCAGCGCATTATTTCGACGTCCTCTTTGTTTTCGCTGGGGTTCTCGTTGTGGTTGTTCTCGTTGTTTTTGTTCTCGTTATTGTTCTCGTTGTTCTCGTTGTTGTTATTCTTGTTCTCGCTGTGGTTGTTGTTTTCATTGTTCTCGTTGTTGTTGTTGTTGTTTTCTTTTTCGCTGTGGTTGTTCTCGTTTGCGCTGTTTAGAAATTCCACAGCCAATCGCCAGAACTCCGCCTGGTGGGCTTCCGAACAGAAGCCCGAGCTGTCCTGCAGTTTCCCGCACGAATGCAGGCGGCACTGCGGACGCAGCTTGGACTCCGTGTGGTGCGAGACGGCACACTTCGTGCACACCGCCTTTTCCACGAGCTCCGCTTGGTCCGGCTCGAGATTCACGCACGCGCCGTGGAACCAGCGGTAGCAGTATTTGCACGTGAGCGTCCAGCCCGCGTCCATTGGCTGGCCGCAGCGGCACTGGCGCTCTTTTTCCGAGAGCTTGATCACCGGCCCGGCGGGCTTGCGGCCTTTGCGCGCTCGTTTAGCTTTCGCCATGGCCACGTTCGCCACGGAGAGAAATATATATAATATAATAACTCAGGTGGTTCTCGGGTGGATCAATGTGGTTTGGGCAGTGCCTGCGATCTAATGTCCCAACAACGCGTCTACACTTCTATACTCTAGTGATCTAGTACTCAGAATTTATCTACTCAGAATTTATCTACTCAGAATTTATCTACTCAGAATTTATCTAGTACTCAGTCAGTGGTACAGTCATAGGTGCGAGTGGTCAGTGCTTGGACAGCTTGGGCAGCAGCTAGGCACGCAGCTAGGTAGGCAGCTTGGGCAGCCAGCTAGGTAGCCAGCTAGCCAGCCAGCCAGCCAGCTAGGTAGCCAGCCAGCTAGCCAGGCAGTCAATGGTTGCTATTCTTCGTATCTTCGTAAATTTGCAATCGTAGCCAGCGTAGCCAGCGTAGCCAGCGGCAAGTGAGCCTATATATTTCTCCGTGATCCGCTGCCCTTACCTTGTGAAAAATCGGGGGATCGGCCAGCGGTTTGGACTTCTCGCGGCTTGGCGGCTCTCATGAAGAAACCCATCAACAAATTCCTGACCGAGCTGCGCCAGCACAAGCCGCCCAACCTGCTGTTCGTGTCGATCGGCAACCCCAGCCCGAAATACGACGGCACGCGCCATAACGCGGGCCACCGGGCTCTCGACTATTTCACCGAGCATCTCGGCGGGCTGGCCGTCGAAAACAGCTACCGCGATACGGCGATCAGCATGGCACCGCTGCGCGACTTCCCGCGCGTCCACGTGGCCAAGTCGCTGGGCTACATGAACACCAGCGGCCAGGCAGTTAGGGCGGCCGTAAAACACTTGGGAATCGACCGGTGTCGGCTGGTGGTCGTGCACGACGACATTGACACCGAAGTGGGCCAGTGCCGGTTCAAGCTCGAGTCCACGCAGGTCGGCGGGCACGGCGGGCTCAAGGATATCGTGCGGCTGCACCCGCAGGCGTTTGCCCGCCTGCGCGTCGGAATCGGCGCACCCGAGAGCCGCGCGCTGGGCGACGTGGCGACCTACGTGCTGAAAAAGATGACGCCAAGGGAACGCACTGAGTTTGAGACCAGGACGCTGCCAGAGGCGCTGGATATGGCCAGGGAGTTGGTGGGGGCGATGTCATAGAGCATACTGAGTCGAAGACGAAGTATGTGCTATGTACAACAAGTGCGTACTAAGTGCGTACTCAGTGTGTACTCAGTGCGTACTCAGTGTGTACTCAGTGCGTACTCAGTGCGTACTCAGTGCGTACTCAGTGCGTACTCAGTATCTCTCAGTGTTAAGTATGCAGTGTGTGCTCAGATCGTTAAAGATTCAAGACGGGTGACTTGACGACATGAACCGCCCGAGAAGCATAAACGCAGGACTTAGTACCGTGCCAGTGTCTAAATAGTACCGAACGACTCCTAAGGTCAGCACTCTGTAAGGCTCGTGGCTATTGCCCAGCATTCAAACTTGTTACGTCTGAGGTAATCTTTCGAAAAAAAAAAAGAAAAAAAATGTTGCATTGTGATGCCTGATCTATGTAGTACAATTTTTATAACCGCTGTTATTCCTGAAGGACCGCGCGTGACATCGTACGGTCGAGGGTTCAATCATGTCAGAGGTATTCGGGTATCGGGTGATCGACATGTTGGGATAGGCGTAGGGTGCAACTTGCCTCAAGCTTTAGCATTACCGCCGGCTCTGGTATGTACGATCTAGTGGAGCTGGATAAGCAGGGTAAATACTAAAAGCGGAGTTAGGACTGAGTGGCCTGCCTGTCTCGATTTTAATAGCACGCCCTCGATTTAAATTCGAACTAATAAATACCGCTCGTCACGTCAGGGCGCGCTTGACGCGTACTTTTACCCTTCTTTCCCTTCTTCATGCATATGTAAGAGCGCGCGGAACCGGCTAAATTTAGAACTCAGTGTGAGGGTATGGGTTCGCGCCCCTTTCACCGCCGAAGTAGCGTTGGCAGTTTTTCCCCTCATCCTCATCCTCATCCTGTGTTCGTGTTCCTTGAGACTTGTTTCAAGAGACCACTACCTGACACAAGAGTTTTGGAAAGACTGTGTGACTACTAGTGACCCCCAGCGAAGGATATTTCAGCGACTCAGCACATCGGCGGTTTAGGATGGCAGACCCGCAAAACACCGCCAGAGGTGGTGCACAACCTACTCAAGATCGTGGTAGAGCTGAAATGGAGAAAGGTTATGGTGATATCAAACCCGCCGCCGACGACGCCCACCGGAATGGCCCGGGGCGGTTCACTAAATGTGTGGTTGCCCCCACCTCGCTCACGTTTGCCCACATCTCCAAGTTTCAGGCTAAGTGTCACGAACACCTGAATTCGGAGCGCCAGAACTTCCAAGTGGGGGCGGCGGCTGTCCAGGACGATGCAGAACAGCTATGGGAAGACTGTGTGCTTCCCGACTACCTTACCATGATTCGAAAAAGAGTGGCCCAGGCGCTCGAGCTCTGGAATTTTGACTCACTGTGGCTTGTGGAGAAGTATCTCTTGCAAGACGTGGATGTGCTCAACCCTCCGGGCGGTTGGTTGCACTTCATTCACTACACTGTGCTATACTCCCATCCCGTCAGCTTGTACGCATTAATCTTTTCGCACCAGCCCGATATGAAAGTGGAGCTCGCCATCGCCCTTGGAATCGGCTTCTTTCCTTACTGTTTGGCCATCATCTTTGCTTCTCATGGGATTATGGGCTGGCGGCTCGCAGCCCATGCAGCTTTTACGGGCTATACTATTAGATTGGCTTGTCTGACCATTCCTACGGCCTTAATCGTCATCTGCGCGATGATGTAACCGGGAAGCTCTCTCACATGGATGCTCCAGCTGCCGACACCCCTGCCAATCCGACTGATCCAGGAAAAGATTCGCAGAGTCCTCCCCTGCCTTTGACTCAAAAGCCTGAACAAGTTACTGACTCTCCCCCTGGTGACGGCTCAACTGCAAAGCCTGGAGCTGTCTCCACTCTGCCTTCCCTCAGCGTATCTGACGCTGCGACACCGTTTGCAGATGCTCAGGTAGCCAAGGGAGCCCCTACTTTAGGGGATTCTTCGGAAGGTCGGTCTCGGATACTCGTTTACACCTTTGTTCCGCAGGCCACAGTCGGCTCTGTCGTTGGTGTTTATCACTTGACCAATCGGAAACACCGTGTGGCTTGTGATTACGCCACGGTCCCTAACGTACGTCTGGTTGATGTGGTTCGCGGGGTATCCTTAAGGCCTTAAATCCCACCTAACACGGTGCCCTCCGCATAGGCCCTAACCCCGCCACCACTCACCGGGCCCCACTATATGATATCCTTCCCCCCGCATACCAAGAAAACCCCAAAAAAAAAAAAAAAAAAAAAAGCACAGCCGGTACCAAAACCCCAAAAAAACTTATACAACCACCGGAATTCAAATCATATATAGCAAGTAGTATCATATAGTTAATTATGCTGGGGAAATCGAATCTGTCAGACCTCGCCCTGTGACCACCCAACGGACCTTGCCCCGTAATCATCAGAAGTCGCAACGGGGGTCACAGTAAGGCCACCTTTAGGCAAGCTCAAGCTGGGTAGACTCTTAGGGGAGGAAGCAGAGAAGAGTTTCAGCGGAATTGAGGCCTCATGACTCGAACGCAAGCACAAACTTTGCAATAAACGCATCTAGGAGGGCCCTAAAGGCTTGCGCGCTGATGGCTTGGGCGTTTAATGGCTGTGTAAAGCTAATGGCAGAAGCTAATGGCTTTGTAATGCTAATGGCTGCGTAATGCTAATGGCTGAGGCTAATGACAGAGGCTAATGGCCAAGGCTTATAGCTGGTGAGGCTCAGCCAGCCGAGCCTCTTTAATGACCATCAAAGCACGCGTCAGCTTCTCCAGCTTCATGCAGTGCACGCGTTCGTGATGCAAAAGGCCGTAGACTGCCTTCAACTTGCTGTTCCGGTCCGCAGCACCGTCCAGATCGCCGTAAAGCGTGCGACTGCCCTCGAGAAGCACCTGCAGGCGTTTTTGGTAGTGACACAACCACGATTTGCCAGAAGTGAGCATCGATTGGACCGGCCACAGCATGGGCTTGAACGGCTGCAGCAGAGGCTTGAACGGCTGCAGCAGAGGCTTGAGCGGCTGCAGCATGGGCTTGGAAATCAGGTAGACCGCCTTGAGCTGGTCAGCCTCGCTGGGTACCGAAGCCGGGCTGCTGTGGAGCAGCTGACAGTCCTTGCGGTGCTCCTGGAAGCTGGTTTGGTGTTGCTCCAAGCTGGTTTGCAGAGCAGCCAGTACGGAGTCGAATTGCGGATGGTCCCAACTAAGTTCACCGCCCGAATGGCCAGCCACGAGCTGTTCCGCAAGTCTTAGGTCGCTAGTCTCGTCACTGGTCAGCTGGAAGGTCGGCACGAGCTTGTTCTTGCGCACTTCTCCCAGAATGGTGGGCTTGAGGATGTAGAACATGCGCCGCTGTTCGTGAACATCGAGGAGGCGTACTTCATTGATCAGCGCAATAATTTGACGCGCGGTCTCCGAAGCTTCAGCAGTCTCAGATGGGTGCAAACTTGACACGTCACTCATTCCCGTTTGAGGCATTGCAGCGCGGTTCTCAGTTGATGCCGGCTGGGCCTGGTTGGGGGGAGTTGTACGTGCCAGGAGGCCGCGAGAAGCCAAAAGAGGCGTGTCACCACCCGTTTTGGTTGTTTCGGATGCGTTCTGGGTTTCGGCGTGCATAGTTTGGGCCGGTGAGTGGTGGTTTTCGTGGATCCCGTCACTGAGCTCCTGCGTTACTTTTTCAGCGTTTACACAGGTCGTCGTGCCGGTCGTCGTGCCGGTCGTAGTGATCATTGAGGTACTCAGCTGCAGAAGCGTCTCGTCGCTATCGTTTTGCATCAACGTATCACTTCGAAGGGCACAAGAAGGTCTTCAGGAGAGGTCGTGTGGTTTTGGAGGTGGTTTAGCTAAGGACTTTGGGGCAAGGGGCAGTGTCTGGAGTGGTTTTAGACATTTGGGCAGGGAATGAACCTCTCGTATGGCTGACACTCTAATGGCTGGCACTCTAATGGCTGGCACTCTAATGGCTGGCACTCTAATGGCTGGCGCTCTAATGGCTGGTCTTAATAGCGACCTGACCAATGCCAAACAGAAACACTTTTCTTGTGTTTGTATAATAATATACACTAGCTAGTATTGTACGCTTCCAGGCTTGTTTCTCTCCGTGATACGCTGCTGGTCTCTGTAATTGACCAGCGTGCGGGGATATGTTCTGCGCATAACAAAGTGGAGCCAAGTAACCGGCCAACGCCTCATGCAAGCAACGAGCAGCACGTCAGAGCGCGTAATCATGGGCAGCAGCACATTTGTGCAGCCTTGAACGGGCCAGACCATAACGAGGATCTCAATTAAGGCATCTTGAGGCACAAACTTTTCGCAGATCCCCAGCACCAGCGAGGCAGAGATGCGGTGCCACTCAACTGACTGGGCCTTCTGCCAGCTCAGAAAGCGCGCACTATATCTCAACTCTTCCGGTGGGTATTCAAGCAGTAAAAATCCCAGTGCTGGGAGTCCCAAGCAGAGTGGATAGGCCCACAGCAGAAGATCAGGCGGGTCTAGGTGTGAAGCAGCCCAGCCCGATAAAAGCCGGCCAATCGAAAGCGGCACAACGCCGAACACAGCCACTAAAAACCAAGATCGAGCCATTGGAACGATGGCAGGTTTATTATTCTTGATAGGAAGCCTCGCGATTAGTCGCCTCGCGATTAGTCGCGTCCACAACACTTCTTCGAACCAGACCCACGCCACGTACGATAAAGGCGGTTGCTTCGGGCCGAGTGGCGTCATCAGTGCGACCAAAGCCAGTGCATACCAGCGCAGATCACCGCAGGCAAGCGTAGGCTGCATAGCTGTGGTGAAACTCCACACAATCAGGCTGTGGTTGAGGGTCGTGGGCAGGAACTGGATGAAAGGCCACACGACATAGTCAAGAAGCACGTTTGGATATGTGGCTCGTGTGTATGTGGTAAGTGCCGTAGCATGACTGGTAGGCAGGCTGGTAGGCATCATCAGTTGGGAACGGGTGTCCTGCCAATCATACCAGCACGCTGCTCCCACCAACCAGTACGCCCAGGCCTGCCAGTAACTCGGGATGGCCAGCTGGCCGGTGGCCGCATAGAAAAGGGCTGCACTGTGGAAGATCGGAATGACAACGGTGGACACTAAGATGATACAGGTGTGAAGGGCGGCCCGTGCAGGGAAATCCTCGGGATCAGATAAAACTGCGAGCAGATGCCACAGATACAGCAGGACCATCATCGCGAAAAACCGGTCGGTCGAGACGTCCTCAATAACGCGCGGTTTCCAACATGTCAGCACGTGTTCCAGCCCGGCTACGAGGCGATAATTTTCGATCAGACATCGCCAGGCCCCAGCGAGAACAAGGGTGAGAAGGGTGAGCATAAACGTGATGAGATGGGTGTCCACGTAAACTGCCGAACGATGGTTCAAAAAGGCTAGTCCTTCGTGGCGTAAACTGTGTACCAGGGCCGAAATGTAGCGGCGTGCCGGGTTGTGGGTTTCTACGAAGCCCTGAGCTGGATTGTTGTTCGGAACTGCGTGCTGGTGGTGGTGGTCCTGTTGTTGTTGTTCTTGTTCTCGCAGTTTAAGGAGTTCCGTCCAAACTTCGCCGGCCACAACGCAGCACGGCCATATAACCAAGAGAGTTTCAAGCACACCCAAGAGAGTTATTTCCATCTTTTCCAAGACGCACACGCTCTCCCAATGTGAATCATACTCTTTCACGCTACTCGTCGCCACCAAACATCGCAGCAACACTCTGAGTAGACCTACGGCTGAGAGATAAACTGGCCCAATGATGAGCACTTTGAAAAGAGTGCTATTCTTGATCTCATCGAGGTCCACATCGAGGATACTAAAAGATTTATACCACTCAGTGATATTGTGGCCGATATGGCGAAAGTAGGTGGCGTAATGGTGCCGCTCGATCTGAGGCTCGAAATCCAGGGGATTGGCGAAAATTATTGGGGCACGACACATATCGCACAATAACTCACGCTTCTTCAGCTTGCTGTGCCACATTAAGAGGCAGTCCGTGTGGACAAACGCCACCGTTCCTAAGCACTTGCATGGCTCAAAGAGCGGATAGTCGGGTTCAGCTGGTTCGAGGCAGATCCGGCACGTCTCTTCTTCGTTCATTGCTATGAGGTTGGCCACTATGAGGTTGGCCACGTCTTTTGTTGTAAAGGCACCCTTTTATAGGTGAGTGTACCGGCTTTCTTAATTTAGTTGCATGCCGTGACCAATCAGGCTCAGCCGCCTGCCTTAAGTCCAATGGCAGATCATAGCCGCAAGAGTAGTCATCCCAAGGTAAAAGAGAAACACTAGGAGCGATCACAAGATCACGGCGGAATTAGGCGAAATAGAACAGATGCCGCGAGAAGTGCGTGAAGCCTAAAACCGGCCTCACGCATTCGTAATCGCGCCTTTGTAATCATGGGTCTCTCGGTCCAGAGCCCATCAATTTCATTCCAACATCAAGCGTTGTGATCGCATTGGCTTAGGACAGAGCAGGGAACCGATTTCTCCACAAACTCATGTTTTTTTCATTTTTCGTGATTGTAGCTCTCAGCCATTAGCGATCCCCAGCCTTACGTACAGCCATTAGCGACCCCCCAGCCATTCACCGAAAACGATGTTGTGATAATATAGATATACCCACGTTAATAAAATTTATAATGTGTAGCGTAGCCTGATCCGCCACAATAGCACAGCGACTATAAACGCCGACCTGTGCGCCTGTTCTCAAGTATGGTAGTAGGTTTATTAAATAAGTCGTTGCCGTCAAATGGGCCGCTGTGGTAACTAGCCACAGAGCTCGCTTTATTTCGACCGCTGAACGGCCGTTTCTACACTTGGGTCCTCATGTGATCAGAAACGGCCGATAAGCCGCTTACCAATAATATCCGCCCTAATCGGCCCTACGAGATCTGATTGCGTCCACCTACCACTCGATATGCAGCCGTCGCCTATCGAGCAAAACGAGAAAGAAAACGCCTCGGCGCCGCTACTTTCCGAAATCCACGCTGATCCAGCAGAATTGAGCAGCTCTACTTCCCCAACGTATTCTAAATGCTCGCTAAAGGCGCTGTTCACCTGGGGAGGAAAGGTCAGCCAACTCCAGGCGGATCAACTCCGAAATCACACTATGATCTGCTTCAACCTCTTCCTGATCTTCCTCAGCCAAGGCCGGCTTATCTACCCTGACCATAAGAGCCCGTTTGTGTTCGCTGCGCACCTCTTAGGCCTGCTGATCATTGCCATCAACTTGCTCGACGTCTTCATCGCACTGCGTCGCCGCGCCAAGACGGAGACGACCAGCACGGACTCCAGCACGGACTCCGAAAGCAAAGACGGCCTGAAAACGCTGCTGGCGATGCCGAAGGCCGAGTTAGGGAAGCTGGTGTGGCGCGGACTCCTGGCATTGTTGTGGCTCCCCTTGCGGCCTTTTGCCCGGCCCAGCTACACGCAGGCTCCCCTGCTGGGGTTTCTGCTGTTCGAGGCCGTGCTGGTTGCCCTGTGTGGGTCGTGGCTTCCCAACTCGGCTGCTCCCAACTGGTTCTACCCTGTGGTGTCCATCCTGTCCACCTTGTACGCTTTTGTGGCCTTGGCCGTGCACTCGCGCCTGGCCGCATCAGATCTAGAGCATGCTGAGCAGAACTCCGAGCAGAACGAGCTGACGGAGAAACAAATGCTCGACCTCCAGGACACCCTCACCCTTCTGATGACGGGGCTCATGCTCGACTCGGCAATGCTGGCTGCGTCGAAGACCTGGACGCAGTTCGCGGGCGGTGCGGTCGCCGAGGTTTGCAAATCGCTGTGCATGATCTTCGGCTTCAAGCTGATCCAGCACTGGCGTTATGTAGTGATGGTATAGTAATAGAAATCGAAATAGTAATGGCAGTATTGGTAGTAATGATAGTAATGATAGCAAGAGCAAGAGTAATGTATAGTAAGAGCAAGAGTAATGGAAGTGGCCATGCTAGCCCTACGCACTAGTCTTATATTAGTCCTAATTCTATTAGTCGTAGTATATGATATATATGATGATATGATGATATGCATTCTCGCCGGCGAGAATAAGCAGCTAAGCGCTAGCCAAGCTAAGCAGGCTAAGAGGCTAAACAAGCTAAGCAAGCTAAGCTGGTGCTTCGCTTGAGGTGCTGGGCTAAGTGCTGGGCTAAGCGGCTAAGCTCGCTTAGCAAGCTAAGCTCGCTCGCTAGCAGTCAATCGAAACGAGCTTCTCGGAGTACCGGCCGTTGTGGTGCACTTCCACGACATACGCCGACAGCTCGCCGCCCCGCTGGCACTTCGTGTCGAGGCCCTTGGAGTAGCGCCGCAGCTGCAGCCCCTTCGACGCGTCGTGGCCGTAGAACACCTCGAACCGCTCGCTCTTCGGCCGCGTGCGCTGCTCGCGGTTCCACCTGTCGAACCACGGCTCGCCGTCGTCCGGGTCCTCGCTGCCGTGCTCGTAGTCCGGCGGCACGATCGACCGGATCCGCAGCACGTCCTCGATCCGCTGCTGCTCGAGCTCGTGCTCGTGCCACAGCAGGCCGCCGTGCACGGCCACGGCCTCGATGCCGCGTTTGCTCACCTTGCCGAGCTGCAGGATGGCGGGACACGCGCTGATGTAGTCGATGTGGCGCTGCTTGAGCTTCTTCGCGAGCGGACCGTCGCGCTCTTCGTCTTGGGCGGTGTATTCGAGGGAGGTGTATTCGAGGGAGGTGTAGTCAGCTTCGTCAAATTCAGCTTCGTCGTCAAACTCAGCTTGGTCGTAGAAATCCGACCATTCGAGTTCGTCTGAGGCCATTTGGTTTTCAGAGGCCAGCTCAAAGAGCTCCTGGTTGCGTTGGGCCTTGGCCTTAGGCTCGGCCTCTGCTCGCTTCACGTGCTCGACTTTGGCGTCCTTCGGCTCTGCTTTGGCCAAGGCCGTCGCCTTCGGCTCGGCCTTGGCTCGCAAGTCCGGACCGAGTGTAGCAGCCAGCGTCGCCTCGGGCGCATCAAACGCCGTCATCGTGGTGGCGCTCGCATACGGAGGATACGTCTGCGGCATCGTCAGGTGGTGCTGCTCGGCGTAGATGCTCAGGACCTCGTCTTCGTGGTTGCCACGCACGCAGTACGCGTTGTTCTTGATCGCAAAGTCCACCACGCCCATGCTGTCGTAGCCTTTCGTGATCATGTCGCCCAGGAACACGAGCGTGTCTTTGTGCTTGCGGTAGTGCGCTTTTTTGAGCAGCTTGTGCAGCTCCTTCGACATGCCGTGCACATCGCCCACCAAAATGATGCGCTGCTCAACATGATCCGGATCGAGTTTCCGGTCGTGCGGAAGCGTGGCCACACGGCTCAGCGGCGCAAGCTCATCCACTTTGGCCACCGACACGAGGCCCAGCAGCGACCAGCCACAGACGGCGGTAATCACCACGGCCGCCAGCACTTTGATCCAGAACCGGCGGAACACGGAGTCTTCCTCCACATAGACGACCTCGGTATCGTCTTCAAGCGCAATTGGGCCGGCCATTGACGTTGTCTTTGACGAGGGGGACGGACAGCGAGGAAGGGATGGGAATGATCGGTGCTATTTATGCAAGACTCGGTGAGACATGCAGGGTAAAAGATCGACCACTGAGTACCGCGCTGGGTGACGAGCCCTTGCCGCTCAGCACGCTTATGCACCTCGACCGTTCACTGGCCCGTCCTTAGGGGGCAAGGGGAGTGACTCCCGCGGGACTTACTTCCTCGCCGCCACAGCTTCGGTTCGGTGAACCTTGGCATATGAGTTCGCTTATCAAGGTATTAGATCAATAACCTTCACATTTTCTCCAATATACGCGAATTCCCCTCTCATTTAGTCGTCTTGGTGGCCCCTACTTACTCGGACCTAACCCGCTGCCGTTAGCTTGACGCAATGAACTATTTGAGCCAGGGTTGGCAGCGGCATATGATCCCGGCTGATAAGGTACTAAAACGTAAGAAATTAGAGTCTATGAAGCCTTATGTGATAGAAAGAGGCCGCCGTACCCGCCAACTTAGCTATCGAGCTCGTATATAGTTTACTTTGCCGACAGCAGCCAAGCACCACAGGGCAGATCATACATATTTGAGACGGTGCATGATGTATGGATGAGTGATCTCGCCTTTTTCGTCGAAAAGATCCCGCGGCGCAGGTAGATCCGCTTAGTTAGCCGCCGGTCTCTGCGTTTAAGGGGGCCGGCGCGTCGCAACAACCACGGAGTACCCGCCTTCTCTCCCCCTTCCCTTGGCCGATTCGCCATCCACCCCGATTGGGACCCTCCCAACCCCACCACCCATAGGGAAGAGGTGCGGGCCCTAATGCTTACATAAGCCCTTCTCCTCGTCAGACATGTGACCAAAAGGTTCAGAGTGTTAGGGCACTCAAATTTAGGTGAAAACTTTACAATTTTCACCCTAACCGTGATAATGGCTGGGTCGTCTCTCAGCCATTAGGGCGCTGCCATGGGTGTGTGAACCACCTCCTCGCCCTGATCTGCTTGCCCTCGCTCGGTGTGTGCCCGCCTCTGCCTCTCTGCCTCTGCCTCCCGGCTGCCCGCCCTCTGCCTCCCGCGCGACCCGTCCCCTAATTTTCGCCGCCCCCTTATCCGCTTCTCTTTTTCTCTCCATCATCGGTTTCTGTTAACTTCAAGATGCAGATTTTCATCAAGACGTTGACGGGTAAGACCATTACCCTCGAGGTCGAGAACTCTGATACCATCGAGGCTGTGAAGAGCAAGATCTCGGACAAGGAAGGTATTCCTCCTGACCAGCAGCGTCTGATCTTTGCCGGTAAGCAGCTCGATGACGGCCGCACTCTCTCCGACTACAACATCCAGAAGGAGTCTACGCTCCACCTGGTGCTGCGTCTCCGTGGTGGTGCCTCCGTCATTGAGCCCTCGTTGAAGGCTCTGGCCTCGAAGTACAACTGCGAGAAGTCCATCTGCCGCAAGTGCTACGCCCGCCTGCCGCCTCGTGCCACGAACTGCCGCAAGCGCAAGTGTGGCCACACCAACCAGCTCCGTCCTAAGAAGAAGCTGAAATAAGCGGATCGCCCATTTTTATTACGTATCTCATATATTTACGAGTATCGCTTTACTTTTAGTTAGTGGTTGGCCAGCTTTTCGTGGTTGGCCAACTTTAAGTGGTTGGCCAGCTTTTAGTGGTTGGCCAAGGAGGCCACCGTTTCGGCGAGTGTTTGTATACTCACGGGTTTCACGAGAACTTTCTCGATCCCCGCTGCTAAACACTTGGCCGACGTCTCGTCGTCACTGTGGCCCGTCAAGGCCACGACGGGACAGTAGTACCCGAGCTGTTTGCGGATCGCGGCCGTGGCCTCGATGCCGTCGTAGCCCGGCATGCTGAGGTCCATGAAGATGATCGAGTAGCGCGTTCCCTCGACGATCGCGTTCTCGATTTTGTGGATCACCGACTCGCCGTCACACGCGACCTCCACGGCTCCAATGCCGAGCTTCGTGACGAATTTCTGGAGCAAGTCGCGCATGATCTGGTTATCGTCGGCTACCAAGACGCGCAGCTGGGAGTAGTCCGATTTGGACGAGTTAGAGCGCGCCAGAGACGATTTGGAGGGTGCCACCAGAGTAGAGGCTGGCACTGCTGGCATTGCTGGCACTGCTGGCACCTTAGAGGCTGCTGGCACCTTAGAGGCTGCTGGCACTGCGGGCACTGGTGACGAGGCGGGCAGCGGCAAGGCGGGCGTAGACTGGGAGAACTGCGTTCTCACTGGTGACTGGGGCGGCGTGGTCCACACCAGCGCCTCTAAGCTCCGGCGCTCGCTCCTCGTTTCCCGGACACTCGCTTCCTTATCGCGATGGGCGGTGCTGGTGGACGGGCGGAGGGAGTGCGTTTTGCTCCCGTTCAGCCTCTTGAGGCGGTTCCACGTGCTTTCGCGTTCGTCGTCGACCTCCTCGATGGGTTTCACCTCCTCGATGGGTTTCAAGGCCGTGACGGTGTCCGCTTCGGGGCTCAGGCGCTGCTCTTTGGCCGTAAAGTACGCGAGGCCCGCGCAGTGCACTTTGCCCGGCTCGCGCGAGTCCGTGTAGCACACCGTGCGGCTGAGCTGCATGCCGCGGAAATCGAGGTGGCTCGTCGCGCTCATGCGCGCGCGGCTGACGTTCTTCACCGGAACCCGCAGCACCATCAGCGAGCCCACCGTCTGCTGGCTGTACGCCGAGATGTGGCCGCCCAGCTTCTCGCTCAGCATTTTGGACATCGCCAGGCCGAGGCCGGCGCCGGTGAACCGCTTCACGAGCGCGTCGTCGCCTTGCACGAACGCCTCGAAAATGTGCGCGAGGCGGTCGCGCGGGATGCCCACGCCGCTGTCAATGACGTCGACCTCCAGAATCGTCGACGTCCCGGGGGGGTACGTTTCCAGCGACTCGGCGGAAGGCGAGCGGAGGTAGATGTTCACCGTCACGGTGGCACTTTGCTGGTGGCTTGTCGTGTCGCCGGGCGTAGTTGGGTGGGAGAACTTGAGCGCGTTGGACACCAAGCTCGTGCACACGTGCTTGATTTTGTCGAGATCGCTGCCCACCACACACGCCGCCAAGTCTTCGGGCAGGACCTGCACTTTGAACGCGATCGCCGACGCTGCGGCGCGCGCCACAAACACCTCGAGCAGCGAGTCCCTGAGCTCCGCCAGACTGAACTGCTTGAACCGGTTCTCAACCCCTGCCAGATGCGCCGCATAGTTGAGCAGCTCCTGCAGCAGCTCCTGCAGTACATTGCCCGACCGAATGATCGTGTGCAGTCCCTGCTTGATGCGGTCCGGGTTCGGCTCCTCGAGGTTTACGGCCGTGATGCCCATGATCCCGTTCATGGGCGTGAGCAGCTCGTGGCTGATGTTCATCATGAACAGCGACTTGCTTGCGCTGGCCGTCTCGGCGAGGCGCTGGCTGTCGCGCGCCTCCTTCGTGCGCGCGCGCACCTCGTCCTCCATCCGGTTGTAGTGGAAGTTCAGGTGCTTGATCATGGAGTTGTAGCCTTCGATGAGCTCGTCGAACTCGTCGGAGAGCCACCAGCGGTTGAGCGGTTCCAGGGGGGCGGGCACTTCGAAGTGTTCGCTCACCGACGAGCGCAGCGAGTCGGTGAGCGAGCGAGCCGACGAACGCACTGAGTGGCCTGAGTGGCCCGATTGACCCAACTGGCCCAACCCCCTGCCTTCGTGGCCCGAGTGGCCTTCCTGACCTAGCTGGTCCAGAACCCGCGACAGACGCTGGGCCGTGGGCGAGCCTTCCTTCTCCTCCTGCGCGCGGAGCTCCGCGTACGGCCGCTGTTTCGCGGGAACGGGCGGCTCCAGCGAGGCCAGCGAGGTCGAGGCCAACGTCTCCACTTCGCAGGGGGCGGCAGTCTCCGGCTCAAACGTCAGCGTGGCCTGCGACTCCATTGAGTTGCGCTCCCCTGGCTCCCCTGGCTCCGTTGGCTCCCCTGACTCCCCTGACTCACGCAGCTCACCCAGATTCTCCGGATCCGTTTGAATCATCGAGATCATCACCTCGCGCTCGAACGCTGTGTCTTTGTCCACCACCGTCTCCTCGCTCGGCCGGCTCCGACGAGACGGCGATTTGAGCTCCATGCCGCGGTAAATGTGGAACAGCGGGTAGCTCATCATCCGCGTGACCATGAACGCCAGGAAAAACACCGAGAGGACACACGCGATGCCGATGCCCACGAGTTTGAGCGTCACATAAATGTACTCGGCCTGGACGCGTTTCTCGGGCAACGCGATCGTGATGTACCAGCGGTGGTTGATGGCCTCGACCGACGAGAAGCCCACGCTGGCTTTAGGCATGTGCGGAGCCTTTGTGTCCATCAAAGCGCCACCCGGTTTGAAATTGACTTTCAGTTTGTTCGTGTGCGTCTCCAGAATAAGGCTGGCCTCGGCCGCAGGGAACTCTGAGAACGGCTGCCACGAGTGGCTGGCCGTGGCGTTCGAGCCGCGCGGGAACAAACTCTTCCACCCTTTGTGGATGTCGGCGCCCAGAATCGAGAGCGCGGCGCCTTGCATCGACGGCAGGTTGATGAAATCAAAACTGTTGTTGCTGTCCATGAACTCGCTGCAGTCCACGACGGTCGTGCAGTAGCCAATCAGGCGCGACGTCTGGACGTTCCCGGTCACGTTCAGATAGTTGATGGGCAGGGTGTACGAGAAGCTGTACGCCGAGATATCGCCGCCAGGGGAGACGAGCGGCACGGGGTTCGAGAGCCAGCTCGAGATGTTGTCGGCGTTCTCGGTGAGGTGGATCGGCGCCGGTACGTGGGAGGTGGTGGGAAAACGTGTCGCATTCGCACTGCTCGTACTGTTGGGCCAGCTCGCACTGCTCGTACTGTTCGCACTGCTCGCGTTAGGCCAGCTCACGGCCGCATCCGCTGCGGCAGACGCCTGGTCGGTCACCGCCGACAGGTTCTGCGGCAGCGACTGGTTCACGCCGTTCACCAAGTTGCCCAAGGGCAGCAGCTGCGGCAGGCCTTGCTCGAGCTGCGTCAAAGTGTCCGACAACAGATCGGGATTGGGCATGGAGAACAGCAGCCGCGCCGAGTTGTCATAAACGGTCGTCAGCTGGTACGAGCGCAGCGACGACGAGAACATATCCTGGAACAGCGCCTCGGTCCGGCTGGCCCACTCCTGCGTGGTGACGTTGCCCTCGTACAGACTCTCGATCGTGTGGTAGAAGTTGTCCGCCTGGAACGCGCTGTACAGCGACGAAACCTGGTTGTTGATCACGCGCTGGATCTGCTGCGACTTCAGCGACGCGTAGTGCGCGAGCCGGTCGTGCAGGATCGTGTTGTTGTCGTTGAACGACATCACGATCCCGACAGCCGCTAACACGGACATGCACACAATGGCCGTGAACCCGATGTAGAACGTGAACTTCACCTGCAGCGGGATCCGCGCGCGGATCCGGTTGCGCGAGATTTCGATTTGGAATTTCAGGTGCTCCGGGTTCATACACTAACGTTAGTCACGTAGAAAAACCACTCACGCAAAACCACTCACAATTACATCGCAATTCGCTTGGCTGCAGGAGCTTAAGGTTAACATTCAGTCATGGGAACTGTAATCCATAGTGTACTCACTACTCAATTAGCGCGATCCGGTTGTGGATGTTTATCAAGGTGCGTATCCTAGTTGGGACTTACTGGCCGCCCTGATATGACTGCCCTGATATGGCTGCCCTGATATGGCTGCCTGGTGAAATTTCACACCCACCACCACCATTAGATGCCCCCGACATTCGGGACCGTAGTCAATCCTACGCGCAAGCTGGTGGACTACCTCTCGACCCATGCCTCGAACCACCTCGCGAAATCGCTAATTGCGGTCGCAACGCCCAACTTCGCCTCCCAATTGCAGGATCTGAAGTCCCATTTCCCCGACCTGCAGACCGTAGCCCTGGCGGCCGACTCGGTGCCATTGGGATACCAGCGCTCCGGATTCAGCTACCTCGTGAGCGAGCATGCGCTGGAAATTAAAGACAAGCTCGTGTTGCAGGACCAGAAGTCGCGCAACTGGCTGCAGTCCACAGCCGCCTTTAGACTCACCTCGTCCCAATCCCATATGGATCAATCCCAAATGGATCTGGCCCTGCCCGTGGCCAATACTCTGTTCAGCACCGGCCGCATCGCCGAAATATACGCTGACGACGCCACGCCACTCAGTTCCTTGCATGTTGAAGTGGCGGAAAATTTGCAGCCGACCCAAACCATCACGCCTGTGAAACCGTTGACGGAATGGCTCGATATTTCGTCGGTCACGGATAATATGCTCAAAACCCTCAACAATCTGCCCGCGGCCAAGTTTTTGGAGGAACGCGAAGAGCTGATGAACACACCCGATCCGGCGGTGTTTGCGGAGCTTTCGTCGGGCGAAATGGTCAAGGTCGTGGCCGGTGGAGGCGGGCTCTGGTCGCCACGGGCTTCCATGCTGGTTTTGGAGGCCCCGGCGGCCCCTAAACGAGGCGAGAAGCTGCGGTTTTGGCTCCAGCTGCCGGGCCTCACCTCCGATCTGGAGTCGCAGCTGGCCAATACTGCGCAAAACGGCGTGGTGGTCGAAACCGTGCCGATCGCCCAGACTATAGACGACGAGAAGCCGGTGCTCGCGTATAAACCCAACCACTTTCTGCCAGTCTTTGGTTTCGGCAGCGAGCACGGGTTCATGATTGGCGATCACAAGCATTCTATTGTGGGCGAATCCGTGTGCTTTCACTGAGTCAGTAGTTGGCAGACGATATTTATAGGATACAATAATAGACGACAATAGACACAAGTAGACAATGTCTGGCAACCCGTTTTTGCAAGCAGAGAAACTGGGAAGAACATTTCGGCGTCACTGGCTCACCATGAATGTGGTAAACGAAACTAATAAAAGAACACGATGTACAAGTACAATTTAATCAAGTATCCTCTTGGCTAATAAGGACAGCCATTTTTTACATTTTTAAATAATACGGATAGTTATAAATACATCCACCATTGTGCACATAGTAACTCTTCAAATCTTAAGCACATGATTCAGAAGCAGACAGTTTTGTTGATCATAAATATGATCGAGAGACCCCTGCTCTTATTTTGTCATGGAAGCTCAACCGATCTCGAGATTGAAAAAAATAAAATTACGAGAATTTCGTGGAAAAGACAGACGCCGGATAATCACCGCCGTTGTGTTTATGCGGAACTCATCCTGCGTTTCCCAGCAAGCACTTACCCACGGATACTGCAGCCTCTCAGCCATTACCCACGTTTGCCCACTACTCTCCTTAACCTGACGAGAAATAACCCGCCGTTTGAAGCACTCCGAGTGTGCAGAACCCCAATCCTACGCAAGGCACACAACCAACCGGTGATCGATCAGCACATGCTTACTTGATCTATATAAAGGGCTCTAATTCATTTCAAGTTTTTTGTAAGATTAGATCTCAATAGATACAATCAACTATTTCTTTGCTCTTTGAAACACAATGGCTCAAAAGAAGAACGACGAAAGCTCGCTTCCTATCATCATCATCGGCGCTGGTGCGGCTGGTCTGACCGCTGCTGAGGAACTTCAGAAAGCTGGTCAGAACTACCTGATCCTCGAGGGTCGTGACCGTGTGGGTGGCCGTATCCACACCCAGAACTGGCCCTTGACTCATCCCACTCTGTTCGAGCTCGGTGCCGCCTGGTTCCACGATGTGCCCCACAACCGCCTGGCCTTTGTTGCCGAGGACGAGGGCTTCGAGTCTGGCTATGATGATGATCAGACCGAGATCTACGACCTGGAGGGTAAGCTTGACCAGAATGAGATCAACTCTATGTCTACCCGCTTCGACGAGTATCGTGCCAAGCGTGATCCCCAGGACCCTCTCGAGCAGGTCGCGACTCTGTTCATCAAGGATTTGCAGAACAAGGACGAGCAGCGTACTGCCAGCGCTGTTGCGTATGCGTACCAGCTGGCGGCTGGCTTGAACGCTGCTCAGATCGGTGCTCACTTCCGGGCTCAGGAGGGCCGTGATAAGGCCGTTCAGGGTGGCTACATCCGCTTGTTCGAGGGTCTTATCGCCAAGGACGTCGACAAGTCCAAGCTCAAGCTCAAGACCAAGGTCACCCGTGTCAACAGCCCCAAGCAGGGTGACAAGGTCGTGGTCAGCACGCAGGACGGCGAGCATATTGAGGGCAAGGCCGTCATCGTTACGGCTCCCCTTGCTGTGCTCAAGAACGACCTTATCCAGTTCGAGCCCGCTCTTAACGGCCACCTGCGCAAAGCCATCAACAACACCGGCGTGGCTCACCTCGAGAAGGTCTACCTCACCTTCCCCAGCTCGTTCTGGAGCCCCACCACCTTCCGCTACGTCATCAGTGACGCGGAGAACCCGGCGCTGGTGTGGAACTGGGAGGCCACTCACCCCGGCACGCAGCAGAAGAACACCGTGGCGGTGCTCGTGACCAACGAAACTGCTGCGAAGGTGAACAAAAACCCCGACGAGGCTTTCAGCATCGTTACTCCTATCCTCAAGGCCATTGCGGGTGACAAAGACATCCCCGAGCCCACGCAGGTCATTGCCTCCTCCTGGATGCCTGACGAGTTCTCGCAGGGCTCGTTCTCGGTGGTGCCCCACGGCCAGACGCGCGAGGAGCTGGCTCAGCCGTTCATCGACGGTGAGCCGCGCAACCGCATTCTATTCGCTGGTGAGCACGCCACGGTGGAGGGCGCTGGCTGGGTCCAAGGTGCTTGGGAGAGTGCTCAGCGTGCAGTGAAGCAGGCTCTGGAGCTCTAGAATAGCAGATTGGGTAGATCAAGCAAGAACACATTTAGCTATATTTTCCCAGTAAACCAAACATAAAATTATTATTCACCGGCAAATGAGGCGGCGTTAGTGCGAGATTCGTTCCTATAGACTATAAATAATTGGTAGACCTTACTTACTGTTAACGGTAGTGGCTTTCCACAAGGCAAGTCAGCGACGTCACGGATCCCGCGAGAGCCGCCGATAGCACGGCCATAGAGAAGCGCGTCCGGCCCGACCATTTAGACAAATCGAACGGATCGACGTTATCAATGCTCTGCAGCGCCTTGGCCCGCAGATCGATGCGCTGGCACAGCGCACCGGCCGGGTCCACGGCCACCATCACGAGCTGCTCTTTGTACCAATGGCGCTGCTGAACGGCGGCCAGCGTCCGGATATGGTCGCTTTGGGCAAGCAAGTGTTTGACCATTTGCGAAACATCGCCCATTTCCCAGATTTCTTGTCGGAAGCCAGAGACGCCTTGGTGCGCCAAATTGAGCAGATCCACGGGAGTTTCAGCGACCACAATGAGCACGGCGATCTTCTGGATCTCCAGCATCGCGCAAATATCTTCGTAGGTTGCCACGCTGTTCGAGCGCAAAGAGTAGAGCACGGCATCCACGGGCTGGGCGCGTCTCAGGCGCGAGTCCAGCCACAACGCAAGCTCTCGCCGCTGGAAAAACGTGTCGAGGATGACGAGGTTCGCTTTTTCGTGGGCCGAGGTCGAGCGGATGTGCGTTTCCACGCCTTCTTCTTCTACATCCTCCTCGGATAAGTCGTCTTCCTCGTCAGCTTCGTTCACGTCAACTGCGTCCACGTCAGCTTCTTTATTGGCTTCGTTGGCTTCGTGAGTGGCGCTGAGCGTGCATTTTAGTATTCCCTTCAGCAGTTTCACGGTTTGGGCCGGGTCACCCGCTAAAGCCAGGGTAAGCTCTCCCACGCGGATTTGCGCCACGTCGCTAGTGGATTCGGCCTTGGCCGACTCAGGCAGTGGCATGCCCTTCCATTGGTAGGTGAAATCCAGCAGGTCGTGTGGCCGGTCGATAGTAAGGAAGCTCGAGGAAGCCAGGTGGGGCGTCAGGTGGGGCGAAGTGACCGAGTTCGGGAGGGTGAGCGAGTTTGGCAGCGAGTTTGGGAGCGAATTCGGCAGCGAGTTCGGGAGGGTGACGGAACTAGGCAGCTTAGGCATCACGAATTCGTGTTTTGAGGACGCCGAGCTATGTAACAAATCAGTGTTGGACCCGCTGAGTTCATCAGGAAGGTCCGTGAATACGGGTGTAGATGCGCGCGAAATAACGCTGAGGGATTCGATCGACGAGATCATATCGAACTCTTCGCCTATCTCGTCGCCATACAGTCGCGACGAATGGACGCCGATTTGCGCGGCTAAGGGAGTACTGGGAGCAGTAGGAATATCATCAATAGCACGCATAACGATGACTTAATTTGGGAAAACGGCTAATTGAGTGGTGTTGGTATAGTAATGTTGATATGGTAACGTTGATATGGTAACGTTGATAACGCGGATTCGAGTCCGAATTGAGAGGTCCAAGGTAACCTTTGCAGTTTATTTCTTGAACGATGAGAGTGTGAGCGCGTAGATGTACTAAAAAGTTTGGGCTACGCGATGAATTGAGATGCTTTTTACCAAGAGGCGGCGTTTACGAGGTGCTCTTTAGTTACTGGTACTAAGTGGCTCCAACCCACTTCTTCCCCCCACTTCCTGGCCCCCCTCCTAACGTGGAGAGATGGTCCTGGGTATCGGGGTCTGTACTAGGGTCATGGACACTAGGGTTTGGCTTGGAGATACGCGCGCGGATTGGGGCTAGATTACCTGCAACCAACCCGCGATGGTCACGTCATATTCCGTGGGCATTTCCTGGAAACCAAGGAACGCTGCAATACCACCAAAAAAAAAAAATAAAAATGATTTCATTGCGTTTTGAAGGTGCTAGGCTTACATCTCTTTGGGAGCGTTCTGTGCCGGCTAGAGCAGCGGGGGTGTCTCACCAAAGACCCGTGTATTCTCGCTGCACGTTGGAGGACTATGGGGGTTTACACAAACCCCGCCCCGCCCCGCTAATTCCGTTATCACTGTCGAACTGTTATCGCACTGGGCGTGTCAAGAAATTTCGCATTGCTGCTTCGTGAGCTAGCACGGTATATATTATACTAGCCTATATGCCTTTTACTTTCTGCGGGTCCTGGTTACCGACCGCTTCCGCCCTGATTTAGTCACGCCTTGGGTGTCATGCCGCAGTAGATCGCGATAGTACTCATCTACTTGTAAGCGGCAGAAGGCTTTTATTGGATCCGCTTCCTCGCTAATGCCTATCGGTATACCTGTCTCCACACGCCACCCATCACCCTTTGTAGAACTAGACGTATGTACAAGGGCAAGGAGTGGTTCCAGGGCATAAAGCTTCCAATATGAATAAAAAACATGGACACAGATCAGGGAACAAGTAAGTGGCCGAACGGTCCAAAACCCTGCTAGGTCGTGAGTTCAAACTCAACCGATGGGAGTACGTATTGTAATAGGAACCCATTAGATAAAATGACATATGATGCGGGGGAGTACGAGTGGTATTGGAACCTCCGCGATAACTAAATCAAAATGACCTCCAGAGGAGTACGTTTAGAAACCTCTGCTAAACAGAGGAGTACGTTTAGGAACCTCTGCAAAAACCACAGGATGTACTATTGAGGAACCTGTTAATGAGGAGTACGAATAGTAAATGCGGAACCTCTCAAAATGACTGTAAGATGTAAGGTTGAAACACCTGAACTTCTTTTTGCACAATAAGGCCTTTCGTTGTATAGGTGCGTGCCCTGAATGGCGCAGGTTGTCCTTCATTTATGGGCCTGGTGGTGGTGCAAGCAGATCTGGCAGATTTAAAGCGACGTAACTGAGCTCGAAAAATGCGTCCCTCGGCGATTTTTCAATAGTCTGCATGGCGATCCAACTGGATGCATAGGCTATCCCTCTCGACCTGACTAGATTATGGAGAGAACCCAACTGGGTACGACGGGCACGACTGACTACTGCCAACGTTTAAATAAATATTTGTTTCTCTCTGTGATAAGTATTCCATCGCGGCGCAACGGATCACCACATCCACTCAAACCACGCGTCGCCCACCCGTTCCAGGTCTAGGGGTGAAACGGCGCCCATCCACCTACCACTTTCCCCACACCTTAACCACCTACGAACCACCTATGGCGTCGAAGGCGAAGAATAAGGCCAAGAACAAAAGCAAGAAGGCCGGGAAGCCGCCTGCTGCGGCCACGAATGTGGCTGCTTCGGAGAATGCGTCTCCCGAACCGGAAACTGAGCCGGAGACTGAGGTAGTTACTAAGGCGGAAGGAAGTGTTGTTAGGGCCCAACCAAGTGAAGCCAGCGAACCTAGAGACGAACAAACAGCCGAGGTGGGACCGAAAGACTCCACCGAACCTAGCGAGGATTCTGCTGCAACTGCGAAAGCCACGGAAACTGCAGAAACTACGGAAACTACGGAAACGACGGAACTCAGAGAAACTGCGAAACCCACGGAACTCAGTGAAACTGCCCACACCATGGAACTTAGTGAGCCCGCGGAAGCAAACGACGAAGCTGATCTACCCAGGGACGCAGCCGAGGTCACGGAAGTGAAGGCATCTGCTGAGGTTGCGGCCGAAGTGGCTGAGTCTGCGGATCAAGTGCTGGCCGAGGGACCCGAGAAAGTTGAAGCCAGCGAAGCCAGCGAAGCTCCTCACGAAAAAACCACATCGCCCAACAAGAGCGAATCCCAGGAGATTGTTGAGCAAAGTGAGGTGGCCGCCGAAGTGGCTGAAACTGCCGCTGTAGTGGATCCTCCCAAAGAGACGCCCAAAGATGCGCTCAAAGCGCCCAAAGCAGTGGAGGCAAACGTTGCTGAAGTTGGTGAGTTGCCCAAAGCTGGTGAGTTGCCCAAAACTGGTGAGTTGGCCAAAGCTGTGGAGGCTGAGGCCGACGCTTCTGAAGTTGGCGACGCTTCTGCCAGCATGAGCGCAGCTGAGTTCGCGAAACAAGAAGCGGCCGATGCCGCGGAGATCGACCGGATGCTGGAGACCGAGGCCGACGCTGCGGTGCAGGCCGATGCCGTGGTTGAGGCGCACCGAGCGGCCGAGCTCGAAGACGTGGCGCTGGCCACGGCCGTTGCCGCGGCCGTGGCGGCCGAAACCGGCGCGCCGCAACCGGATCCCGTGGCGCGGGAGCTCCAGCGGGAGTTCCCCGAGCGCGACGCGGCGGTGGCGGCGGTGGAGCGCGAAGTGGAGGTGGATGAGCAGCTTGGCGAGCGAAGCGAGCCAAGCGAGTCAGGTGAGCCAGGCGACGAGCTTAGCGAGCTTAGCGAACCCAAGAAGCCAAACAAATTTAGTGAACCCAACGAAAGCGAAAGCGAAGACGAGTTCATGGCCGCGCTGCGGTCCGACGAGCCCAGCACTGAGAGCCAAGAGCCCAGCGAGGCGTTGGCCGCAACCGAAGCCATTGCTGCTGGCCTTGACGAGGCTGAGGAGGAGGACGAGGACGAGGAGGAGGACGAGGAGGACGAAGGGGAGTCCAGTTTCTATCGCTCGCTGAAGTCTGAGCCGGCGATCCTGGCTGACACTACCAAGCCAGTGGAGGAAGCCACGCCTGCGCAGGCAGTGGAGGAAGTAGAGGCAGCGCAGGAAGTAGAGGCAGTGGAGCAGACGCCTGCGCAGGCAGCTACGCCGCCTGCGCCGCCTGTGCAGGCGCCCCTGCTCGATCTGGACTTCGACGACGAGCTGCTGAGCGACGACGGCCTGCTGAGCGACGACGCGCTCGACTTGAGCGACGACGGCGACCTGCTGAGCGCCGACGCGCGCCACATCGACCGCTCGCTCGGCGAGCCGCCGCAGCCCGACCTGCAGTTCTCGGACGACGACGAGCTGCTGAGCGACGATTCCGACGATTTTGCGGCGCAGCTTGCCGCCCCGAGCGAGGCAACTGAGGCGGCTGAGGCGGCCAGCAGCGCCCCGAGCAACGTGGCGAGCAGCGCAACTGAGGCGACGAGCAGCCAGCCACCCAATGCGGCGGCCAAACCGCGGATGCGCTCGAGCGTGGCCGATTTCCAGACGGACCGCCAAGGCTTCGACCTGCCGACGGAGTTTCTCACGCAGCAGCGGCCGCGCGGCGCACGCAGCTCGCGCGTCAGCACGCCGCAGCAGACAATGCAGGGAGTGCCGCAGGGAGTGCCGCCCCAGCAGAGTTTAACGCCGCAGGCCATGCCGCCGCGCGCAGCCTCCAGCGAGCCGAGTTATGTGCCGCCACGCGCCGGGCCGAGCCGCGCGACTGCCTCCGCCACGAGCAAGTACGCTCCGCAGGCCATGAACGCCGCGCCTCCTCAGGCAGCCCAGGCAGCTCCTTACGCCCCTCAGCCCATGAACGCTGCACCGTACGCCCAGGCAGCTCCTTACGCTCCGCAGGCCGCCCAGACGCGCTACGAGCGGCCGAAGAACCCCGACCCGTTCGGGTTTCCCGGCATGGAGACGAGCCAGCCGCGCGGCCGCGCCGCCTCAGGCAGGCAGCCGCCTCAGGCAGTGCAGCCTCAGCCGCCTCAGGCAGTGCAGCAGCCGCCTCAGGCAGTGCAGCCCCAAGCGCAGGCGCGCCGGGCCGCCCCGAGCCGAGCGCCGCCCCGAGCTGTGCAGCCCCAGCCGGCGATGCAGCCGGCGATGCAGCCACCGCCGGCAGGCAGCGAGACGGGCTTCTACCAGCACGGCTACCCCCAGCACTACCCGTACGGGAGTGGAGGCAGCCCGGGGAGGCCTCCCATGGCGGCGCAGGCACCGATGGGAGGTGCTATGGCTGGGCAGATGACACCGGTGGGTGCTATGGCAGGGCCGATGGGGCCGATGGCAGCAGTGCCGATGGGAAGCCCCACTGCTTTAGGTGCTGGAGCAGTTGGAGGAGCAGTTGGAGGTGCTGCTTCAGGTGCTGGCGCTGCCCCAGCTGGCGCTGGAGCATTTGCAGCCCCAGCTCACGCAGCCCCAGCTTACGCTGGTGCCGCTTACGCTGGAGCAGCTGGTGCAGCAAGCGCTACCTGGCAGGAGCTCACCCCCGACACCGTCAACACCCTGCCGCTCCCCCTGCTCGGCCCGAAAGGCCCGCTCAAGAAAACCAAGGAACTCGAGCGCTGGCTGGACGCGCGCATCGCCGCGCTGGCCCCCCACGCGCCCGGCGTGCTGCTCTACCGCGTGCTGCGCGCCCTCGTCGCCCCACGCACGCCCCACACGCCAGCCGTTCTGGACGTCCTCCAGGACTACCAGAGCGAGCTGAGTCCGCTGCCCGTACCGCCGGCCAGCGCGGACCCCCCTCCAAGAGTTGACCGAGGACTTCAAAACTGAGTGGCAGCAGATCACACACAACCTCAAACTTACCTTTATATGTGACGATCGAGCAAGTGACTCGCAGTTCATGTTGCGTTGGGGAGTCC
>JAKUAQ010000065.1:0-34597 GCA_030562965.1 Starmerella ratchasimensis | reverse complement strand
CGGCAATGAGCCTGAAAGCCTTCGCTAAAGTCTCTGACAACAATTTGAGAAATTCAGCATACTGCCAGGCCCTATGCGCCGAATTTAAAGATGTTATTGAGTTCTTTAAACACCGCGAGGAAGGGCCGTCCTGCGCCGCCGCCGCCTCCCACGGCGCCGCACAGCATCAGCCGGACGTCGACGTTCGGCAGCTCGCCGCCGCCGCCGCAGCCGGTGGCGCGCCCGGTGGTCGGTGAGCCTCAGCATCATGCTCATCACGCCCAGCACCATGCTCAGCATAGCCAGCATCATGCTCACCATGAGTCGCATCATGCTGCGGCTGGCGGTGTGGGCGGCGCTGCTGGCGCTGCTGCTGGTTCTGCTGCCGGTGCTGCCGCTGGCGGTGCTGCCGGCTCGGGCGGGCGCCCCGCGTGGCTCGACGAGCCGCAGGGCGTGCCGTTCAACCTCGTCAGCAAGGGCGACGCGTATAAAGTCACGGACACCGCCTCTGAGCGCGAGGTGCTGGTAATCTACCCTTCGTGGGAGCAGCTGCTGTACCGCTTCTCGCGCAGCACCGGCCAGCTGACGGGCAAGCAGTCGTTCCCGCCGCCGCCGACCGACGCGACGCGCCTCAAGCAGGTCTCCAGCCGCATCGGCTCGCAGGTCGTGGCCGCGGCGCAGCAGCAGATGAGCAAGGACGGCAAGGACAGCAGCAGCCGCGAGTGGTGCAGCAGGACGCTGTCCACTGTCCACTCGGTCATCGTTAGTGGCCAGACGCTCGGTGCGGAGGTGTACGTGAACATCGGCAATGCCAGCATCCAGCAGCACGACGAGATCCGTCCGGGTGATATCTGCTACTGCGAGGACGCGAGCTTCCAGGGCACGAAGGGGCCGCTGCAGAAGTACCACAAGACATTCGCGAGCAACTACTTCGTGGTGAGTGACTGGGACGGCAGCAAGCGCAAGCTGCACGTGGTCGACGCCAAGAAGGAGTCGCTGCGCCTGAACGACCTCAAGATGGGCGTCGTGAAGATCTACCGCCCGGTCGACGCGCAGTACTTCACATCGAGAGCTTGAGTATCATACCTAGTTATATATATGTTACAATTAAATGAGTTAGCCTGTGTGTTTGTTGCGCAAGCTATGTGCTTTTTAGTGTGCGATTTCGGTAAGGTCTGAGATTCTGGTTAGGTCTGGGTTGAACCACTTACAATTCCCAATTAGGCAGCCTAACCAACTCGTACCTGCGTCCGTCAGATATTTAGCAAACAAAATATTTTAAAACAAGCATATTCAACATATATAACCAGAGATAAAGAAACCGACAGATCATCAGAGAGTACAATCACCAGAGAGTACAATCACCAGAGAGTACATGTGAACCCACCTGAATAGAGTAGACGGGCGACTCAAGCTAAATGAACAATAGATTCCAGGTTATTTCTCAGGAATGGCCAATGATATGGACATTTAAACCGGACTTGCAACAAGAGCGATCGAATATAGTACAGAGCTACGACACCATTGGGCGCGACCATCATAGACTCACGCTCCACCGATTAAGAAGCCAGGTACGATTGAGATAGTCACAACTGAGATATTCACAACCGGGACCGATCAACTCAGAGCCTTTCGTTACTTCAGAATACTAGCACGGCTCAAACCGCGGAAAGCGGGACCTGGGGTTGCGAATGGAAACCGCCGCTCAATGAAGCGATCAACATTCTAACTAACTAGTACATATTATTAACAAGATCCGTAATTGATCCGGTCTTATGACTTAAGCGCAGCCATAATCGGTACATATACACAACAAGGTAGCGATAAAACATGAGGCTACACAATTACTGTCAATTCCAGAGGATATAGGCTAGTGCACAACCGGATCTATAATCTATGTACCCGTAGACTCATTTATTACCTTGATCCAGTTGATATAAGCTATTTTCAAAGATAGTTGGTGCACCGATCTGCCAATGATGGCTGATTTGATGATCAATGGTCCCTTAAAGCTATAAGCTACATACATCGACCACGATAATTGCCAAGGGACAGCCTGTCACTTTTCGTGTCCGTTTTCGATCAACGTGCTCCAACGTGATAGAGAGAGGCATGCAATGCACGTCAATGATCGACCATGTCAACGCATGACCTATCTATAGGCTCAACCGCCCGGTTGAGTCTCAGTCTCGAGGCAGGGGCATATGCGCGGGGATAGGTTTCTTAGATCATTGATGCCAGGTCATGTGATATTACACAATAGACCCGTGCCATGGCTGTGGGGTTTCGCAATTTTTCACCGGTTTAACGCGCGGGTTGCAACTTCCTCGGCCCTAGACCACATTCTAATCTGTCCTATGTTGACTCAGGCTGATGCCCCGGACCCTGCGGCCGTAACCCCGCGACCATGGCGCGCAGCCCGCGGTAGTCGGCCCAGTGTGAGGAAATCGCAAGAGCAGCCTAGTCCTACTTCGAAGGCCTTGCGGTGACTCGTGAAATATATAGATCTAGCAATATATAACAAGCCTATTATCATATTCATCGTATTTAGCTATGAAGGAGGCCTAAGCTATGGCCCAGATCCGGAACAAGAATCCCAGCGACAACATATTTTACCTATGCCCTTACCCGCCGCGACGTATCGTAGCGCGTGCCCTCTTTAAATTTTCCAAATCAGTGATAAACGCAAGTTCTTTAACTCACCTTCTTTTTCATCTAGATCGAATTTCCAACAAAACATATCCGTCTCAGTTACAACAGCTATATTTGTTGTATCTTGTACGTTTTGAATAGAACCATTGGAAATTGAATAGAAAAAAGATCACCTATTCTTCTTCTTAACAAAAATGCCTGAGACTTACCTTTTCACTTCCGAGTCTGTGGGTGAAGGCCACCCGGACAAGATCTGCGACCAGGTCAGTGATGCCATTCTGGATGCCTGCTTGGCCGCTGATCCGCTGTCCAAGGTCGCTTGCGAGACTGCGTCCAAGACCGGTATGATCATGGTGTTCGGTGAGATCACCACGCGTGCCGTGTTGGACTACCAGAAGATCGTGCGTGACACCATCAAGCACATTGGCTACGATGACAGTGCCAAGGGCTTTGACTACAAGACCTGTAACGTCCTTGTCGCTATCGAGCAGCAGTCTCCGGACATCGCTCAGGGTCTGCACTACGAGCAGGCTCTGGAGCAGCTTGGTGCTGGTGACCAGGGTATTATGTTCGGTTATGCTTCGGACGAGACCCCTGAGCTTTTGCCGCTCACTGTTATCCTGTCGCACAAGCTGAATAAGGCTCTCGCTGACGCTCGCCGTGACGGCTCGCTCGGCTGGCTGCGTCCGGACACCAAGACCCAGGTCACCGTTGAGTACGAGGAGGAGAATGGTGCCACCAAGCCTATTCGCGTTGACACCGTTGTTATCAGTGCACAACATGCCGAGGAGATCTCTACCGAGGACCTCCGTTCCGAGATTCTCGATAAGATCGTGAAGAAGGTTATCCCCGCCAAGTACCTTGACGCGAAGACCAAATACCACATCCAGCCCTCCGGACGCTTCGTCATCGGTGGTCCTCAGGGTGATGCCGGTCTTACTGGTCGTAAGATCATCGTCGACACTTACGGTGGATGGGGTGCCCACGGTGGTGGTGCTTTCTCCGGGAAGGACTTCTCTAAGGTCGACCGCTCGGCCGCCTACGCTGCCCGCTGGGTCGCTAAGTCGCTCGTCAACGCCGGTCTGGCCCGTCGTGCCCTGGTGCAGTTCTCGTACGCTATTGGCGTGGCAGAGCCCCTTTCGATCTTCGTCGAGACTTACGGTACTTCCAAGTATTCCAACAAGGAGCTTGTGGATATCGTCCGCAAGAACTTCGATCTGCGCCCCGGTGTCATTGTCAAGGAGCTCGAGCTCGCGCGCCCGATCTACTTCAAGACTGCTAGCTACGGCCACTTCACGAACCAGGAAAACCCCTGGGAGAAGCCCAAGGAGCTCAAGCTGTAAAATAGAAACAAAATTCAGCAGTACTGAGCAGCAACGCGCAAACTTTTGCTCATTTTAACACACACACAGGTATGCCGTTGCAAGAGATGAACGGAAAGCTTAGTTTCTAAGCTTTGTCTGCCAAATGAGGCCTCTACCAGGCAGGCAGACAAAATGGGTTGTTGTTTCGGTAGGTCCTGACCGAGGCAGACTCTGGATAGTCAGAGAAACCCTTTGCATAGACTTTTTCACACTTCTCTGGTCTTCAACAGTCCAGCGGAGGTCTCTAATTATTATTTACCGATCGGTACTTTCTAACATTTATGAATTCAAAATGCATGGCCCAAGAGCGCCCCACGTCCCAGCATACAAAGCACTGGAAGACTTCTCGTGGATCAAATATATATAAAATATCGAAGATTGTTTTCATATCAACGTACGTCAAATATGGCCATGCATTGAAGTCGACATACTTTTGAGGCTCGTTGCTCCTTTCTGGCTTCAATACTTAGTAGATCGATTTGCAATGTGAATCAAAAGATCGAGCACCAAAATGCTTGCGATTACTCTAAGTCGAGGACATGTGATGGTTTGATTAGTTGTACATTGGACATCGTACATATAACGATGCGACCAAAGCGTAAGCAGGCGTTTGGCTGAGTGAATCGGGGAGGCTTAGAATGACCAGACATATATATGGATCAGTATAGCATACTATGAAATTTTACGTTATATATGCGTTCCCCTCATGTAGGCACCACAAACTCTTGTATATAGGTCTCACGGTAAAGCCTCGACTTCCTCCCCGCTTATTAGCCTATGAAATATTGTCCTCTTAGAATGTGGATCGCTTTCACCCAGCTCTACTCCCCGCTCCACACAGACCCTATTGCCACCCATAACTCCCCAGCCATTTGTCCCCAGCCATTTGTCCCAAGCCTACCTAAACCACCATATCTCGAAGCGCTACCAACACACCAGAGGAGCCACTCAACACACCTGGAGTCCAACGATGACAACACTTGCGGCACCGATAGACACGCCTAGTGCGGCCGTCGCCTACCTTTCGCGGAATGTTTCGAGTTTCGACTCTCGTTTCACCATGAAGGTGCTGCGCAATCTCCCGCTTCTTCGCCAGCAAATCGATGCGCCTGGCCTGTCGCGGCTCATCGCTCAGACCTTCGACAGCAGCTACGCCCAACGTCTCACGGCCCTGCTGAACTTGCCGGAGCCGACATTCGAATCTACCGAAAATGAGGAGAAGAGCACCGAAAAGCCTGTCGACAAACCCACGGAAAAGCCACCTGGACAGACCACGCCCGAAGCGGACGCATTTGTTCACCTTCTGGCACTTGCTTGGGCTTATCACACCACCTTGACTCAGATCCCGGCCACTCAGCTCTCTGAGTTCAGCAGTGTAGCACTCAAACACCTGGAAGTCTCATATAATCGCCGCTCCCTGGACCGCTTTGTAGCCAAAATCTGGTTCTATTACCTCCTCGTTGCTGAGCGCGCAGATCAGTCCCGCGACCAAGAACTGTATTCCACGATGATGGCAGCTCTGCGCACGGCAACGCTTCGCCACGACTTCGAGACTCGGGCCATGCTTGAGACTTTGCTGATTCGCACGCTCATTCACACCAACCGCTTGAATATGGCATCCAGCCTGGTAGCTAAGACTGAATTTCCGGACGCCCAGGCCTCTAATGCTCTGGGTGCTCGGTACTATTACTACCTGGCCCGCCTCAGCGCCACAGAGTTGAACTATGGCACTGCACTCGAGCAGATCACCGTTGCAATCCGCAAAGCGCCCCAGCCGCCGGCGGCCACGGGGTTCGTACAAACCGCTCAGAAGCTGAGTGTTTTGGTTGAACTGCTTACGGGTGACATCCCGGAACGTAAGGCATTTGGCTCCAAGGAGCAGCCGGAGCTTGTTGGTCCGATGCGACCCTACCTCAGCCTGGCCAAAGCAGTGCGCTCTGGTGACGTGCAGCAATTCGAGCAGGCTCTCTTGGACCACGGTGCGGCACTGAAGCGTGACGGGAACTTGACGCTTGCGCGACGTCTCCGCCAGAATGTGATCAAGACGGGTATTCGTGTCATTTCACTCACGTATTCGCGCATCTCGCTCAAGGACGTGTGCTTCAAATTGAGCCTGGGATCTGAGGAGAGCGCAGAGTATATTGTCGCTAAAGCTATCCGAGATGGCGTCATTGATGCTAAAATTAACCACCAACAGGGATTCATGCAATCCCTCGAGCTGGGTGATGTCTACTCGACAAGGGAGCCTGAGCAAGCTTTCCATGAACGCATTCGTTTCTGCATGAACATCCACGACGATAACATCAAAGCTCTGCGTTACCTCAGCACAGATGATACGGAGGATCTGCGTGATCTTCAAGAGGCCCGTGAGCGGGAAAAGGAGCTCGTGACCGAGATCCAGGAAAACACCGACCTCGAGGATGCAGATGATGTGGAATTCGACTTTTAAATGTAGAACGCAGTTAGAAGAAAAATTGTATGCTAAATAGAAAGCTGATCTTAAAGTAAATAATTAATTAATTAACAGTACAAACGACACCTATTTAGTTCAGACAGAAGGGCTAATACAGTCACGTGACGAGGCCGGTTCTTCCAAAAAAAGATGGCGACATCTGCAGGATTCGAACCTACGCGGGCAGAGCCCAAGAGATCAATAGGCTGTATGCATTCTAATCTCTCACCTTAACCACTCGGTCAAGATGCCTTGATGTTAGGTACGGTCGGAATATACTATATATGAGAAGAAAAGCAAATATTATTTGATCGGGAGTCGTATGGAAAATCAATAATGGTGTTTTTGAATCGCGAATTGTCAGATACCACTCACAGAAAAATGCCTCTCACAGAGAAATGCAATACGCTCTATCTGTATTATGCAGAAGTAAGCTGGTTTCTAGGAATTGGTGCTGATCACATCCTGCTAGCTAAAGGTATCTTCAAGATTACACAAATTACGACTTTGATCAACTACAAGAGCAAGTATGTAAAACATTATGCTTAATTACAATTTGCGATCGGCGGGGGCGGGGATGCGGGCGTGTGTGGCATCATCAGCCGAACTGTTCGTGGGGATGGTCCCGATCCTGATTTTCGCCGAGGTGCTGGGTCTCTATGGCCTGATTGTGGCGCTGCTCTTGAACACCCGCGTAGAGACACTGTGTGCCCTATTCGGGGCGTAGGTGAAGCGCCTAAGCACGCCTAAGCATACTTTGGAGCAGTCTGGGCATGTCTAGGACACATCACACTAGGATCATGCCGCACTAGACCAAAGTCGTAGCGGCGTAAGATAGCCCTGCGGCTATACTAGCTGTAGATCAAGTAGATAGTAATTGAATATTAGTATTTTTAAGTATTTTTCTGCATCTTTGTGTGGGTGTCCAGCGCGATGCCTTTAGTCTAGTAGTGATTACGCCCACCATATAAGACTATTTAAATGAATACTCGGAGCACGGAGATAAGTAAATAAATAAAAGTTTAGTCATTCCAGTCGTGATCTGATCAGAGTTTGCCTTCTTAAGACATATGTCTTAGTAACCCACCCACGAGACCTTTCAAGCAATTGAGCACCAGTCCGTACTCACGGGCGGAGTCTGAACGGTTCCCATCGTTCCGCCCGGGAAAGCAGACTTCCAAGCAGCCACTACATGGCTGATCTCGCTTCGACCATGCATGTAATCCGCAGTGTTGAAGTGTACCACTTCTTCGGACCCGTCGCAGTAACTCAGTCTCAAGCCGAACCCATCGGAAACTTCTCGTACCGCAATATGTGCCATGGTCTCAACTGTACCATCCATTAAAGTTTCAGAGCCTTTTCCTTTTCCCACCGCCAATCCAGCGCTCTCCAAAGCCATATGTTTCATTGAACCAATGTTCTTTTGGGTCTTTCGGTCTACGAACAGCCCAGTCCGCCGAAACATCACGCACTAATCCGGGAATCTCGCCAGGCCAGAGTTCACGCCAGGCTTCTATCATATGGTGGAACGCATCTAGTAATTGCCCATTGGCAATGAAAATGCGCAGCTCTTCTTTTCTTCCATCAGTACGTTGCAAACCTAGCACTAGATCTAAGCCATCTATGCATAAAGAGAGGTAACCTTCTTTCCAGTACGTCTCCCTTTCAACGTAGACCTCGATTCCATTGATAGAGCCTTTTATTAAAGGATAGCCATCATCATCTAACGGCATATCCTTATCTCCATGATCCTTTCGATACTGAATGGCCTCAGTTGTCAGCATGAGCTCTCTCTCGGCTGCATAAGCATCTTTAGCTTGTTTGACTCCTTTGTAAAAATCTGCCGGGTCAAGTGCAACACCAGGTGGATTTACTTGACAAACACCAAAACTCCACCGGGAACGACCGCGAAGTGCCTCTTCACTTTTTTCAATAGTTGCAAGCGCGAGAGTCTGGCTCGAGCCATTAGATCTGCACACGGTGAAATATGCTAGTAAGCACGGGAACAATTTGTAAATCCTACAAGCTTGGTAGAGATTTCGCCAATGAACGAAGCATTTTTCCCCGTTGATCATTACTTCCATAAGGTAGTAATCTTCGTATCTCAGAGGGCTTGGCCTCCACGTTCCGAACCTGCTGGGATTTGTCACCCAAGGTGGTTGGATCTTTGATCGCTTTGTTTTGTTCTCATACCGCTTCTCCATACCGTATCCATAGCATACTGGACGCTTCATGTAGCATTGTAAACTTTTATAATTTGCTATTCCTTCCTGCATTGCTGTGATCTTCTTGTCATCGTGAAAGGCCAGTCGTATCTTTTCAATAACTTGTTCAGTTGGGTTATAAGTTGTGATCGTTAGCGTCCCTGCATGCAAATCGTAATTGGCCTGAAATGTGCGCGGCAAAAATTTAGCCAGCCTCGGATCATTCAATTCCAGAAAACATGTCTGCGGCATCGTGGATGCTTCGCCCATGTGCCAAGATTGCATTTTACCAAGGAGGTGAGGCAAGTCTGGTATAAACACGTAATCTTGAATCTTAATGTGTATATATATATATGGGACAGTTGCCAAGATAACGGTTCTTGGAGGGAGTGGAGCTGCAACGCAATAGACTATAGATAGATACATAAACATGTCTCTATATTTCGCGAAAGAATAATGGCACCTATATTTTATTATTTGGTGGATTTACTTATTTGGTGAACTATAATGACTTAGATGTGTCAATTCATTTTATTTTGACTGAGTTCCCCCAACTGGGATCTTATCTGTAAGGTCTCCCTGGGCAAGCAAAAGGAGGGTTCGTCCCGCGTAGCAGCGATCACGAAAGGTCTCCGGTATGGATTGATCCTAGCAGCGTATCCAGCAAATAGAAACAATACCATGATGTAGCGAGAATGCTCAGGACGATTATGACCTCCGTCTCCTTTTTCATTGGGTACTGCACATTGTGGGGCTGACGGGGCGTGCTCGCCTGAGAAATCCGGCCCGAGATGCCTTCGGGAAAAGCGGATAGCAGCGCAGCCGTCTCTTTATGGATCCGCCCGTTATCCAGGTCTTTTACCTTGATATGAAGCTCACCTTGTTGCGCGAGCCCTGGAGCGTGATCCCCATCCCACCAGAACTTTTAAGATGGTAGAAGATAGCCGTGAGCTCGTCTGCGCAGGGTGTCGCGTAGGGGCCACGTTTAACTGCCGATTCGGTAGTGTTGGTCTCTGGGTAGGAGGAACCCAGCAGACGTGCCCATACCAGACGCCACATGGTTGGGCGTTTTCATGAAAATTGAAGGTTCACCGTCAGTTTAGCCGATGAATAATAAATTATAATATATAGTGTGATGAGTAAAGTCCAGTGATGGCACTGACATTAGCTTTGTTCTCAGCATTGAACGACCAAACTGCCCTTATTTCCAGCCAGCTTGCTGAGATGCGAGATGACGCTTCAAGCCACCCCGAGGGCCTGATCGGACGAGTGGGAGAAGCTCGGGTTCACTATAACGGCCGTGAAGTAGCCGGCGTGTTTCCCGTAAAACTCGATGAGCATAGTTCTCCTGGGTGAAAAAATGGCCTGTGCACGTCTTGAGACCGGTGTCCTCCTTGATTGGTGCGGGTCCTTGCTTATCCCAATGAGAGTGGAAGCCGCCCGTGGTTTCACGAATAACGACTTGAAGTAAGACGTGAGCGGATCTGTGGTTCGGGTTTTCAACCCATAAAAGTTCTGCAAGATTAATTAACTAATCTATTTAATAGCTATGCGAGCTGAACACTCAAAGGCGAGCTAGTTAAGAGCGCTTCTTGAGGTCAATGATCAGGTCGATGACACGGGCAGAGTAGCCGTACTCGTTGTCGTACCACGAGATCAGCTTAACGAAGTTACCGTTAAGGGCCAGGGAGGCCTTAGAGTCGTAGATCGACGAACGGACATCGCCGAGGAAATCGGTGGAGACAACATCCTCGTCAGTGTAACCGAGAACGCCCTTGAGCTCACCCTCGGAGTACTTCTTCATGACCTTGTTGATCTCCTCCATGGTGGTGGTCTTCTCGATGCGAGCGGTCAGATCGACAACGGAGACATCAGCAGTAGGGACACGGATGGAGATACCGGTCAGCTTGCCCTGCAGCTCAGGAAGAACCTTGGTGACGGCCTTAGCAGCGCCAGTCGACGAAGGAATGAGGTTCTGAGCCGCAGTACGGCCACCACGCCAGTCCTTGTGAGAAGGACCGTCAACGACCTTCTGGGTGGCAGTGTAGGAGTGGACAGTGGTCATCAGACCCTCAACAAGACCGAACTCCTGGTGCAGAACCTTGGCAAGAGGGGCCAAGCAGTTAGTGGTGCACGAAGCGTTAGAAACGATGTGGTCCTTGGAGGGATCGAACTTGTCAGTGTTGACACCAACAACGTACATAGGGGCATCAGCCGAGGGAGCCGAGATGACAACACGCTTGGCACCGGCCTTCAAGTGGGCACCAGCCTTCTCGTTGGTGGTGAAGACACCAGTGGACTCGACGACGAACTCAACGCCGTTCTTGCCCCAGGGGATGCTAGCGGGGTCCTTCTCGGTGAAGACGAGAACCTTCTTGCCGTTGATGATGATACCATCAGAAGCAGCCTCAACCTGGCCGGGGAAACGGCCGTGGCTGGAGTCGTACTTGAACATGTAAGCAGCGTAGTCGGGCTGGATGAAGGGATCGTTCACAGCAACGACCTCGACATCGGGGTGAAGGATAGCGTTGCGGAGGACGAGACGACCGATGCGACCGAAGCCGTTAATGCCAATAGTAGTGATAGCCATGGTAAGTTAGTTTGATATAGAACAAAGTTCAGGTGAGGAAAAATCTCAGGGTGGGTCCTGTCGGGTTATATAGTTGAGCGGTTCAAACCGGCTGACACGACACGTTGCGTACCCGTACCCATATCGCTTGCAGAGCCGATCGTCTCTCGTTGGCTCGCAGGAGATACCTTTCCCTTGCAGGAATCAAATCCATACGGCGATCATCTGATGAATGTCTCTCAAGGACTCGTATCGGTGTTTTTGGAAATAACTCTAAAACTTCTCAGATTAAAGACGGAAGGATCACTAAAGCAAGGGTGGATCGAGAGACTCGAGTCCCTATTACCCTGCCTTTAGACAGCTTACATGTTCACCACAACGGCGGCCGTGATGAGGTACATGGTCCGAGGGTTACAAGCCCAACGTCCGTCCTGCAGAAGCTAGCTATTGAGGCGTCAAGCCTAAATCTGCGCGAGTTCGTAACGGCGCGATTTTGTTTGCGTCTAAGAGTCTTTAAAGACAACGAACTGAGCTGCTATAAATGATATAAATGTTATTGAAATGAAATTTTTGTCTAAACTCACTATCTCACGTTGATCTACAACTCCTTAAATTTCGGCCGAACTTGGAAATCCTCTTTTTTCTCAAGCTTTTGGGTGGGTGTTCAGGAGTTCCATCAGGGTGAGAGAGAATCTTAGGGTCCGCGGACGGTTCACGATTGGATAGGTCAATGATGCGTTGGGTTGAGGTTATGGCTTGCGGGGCAAGGTGTCGTCGCACATACACGCCTCGCATCCTCGAGTGACTACTAACCGAGCCTGCTTGAGCAGCCTCAAAACCTAGGCCCCACGACATTCTTACCGTCAGTGGGTCACTCACCCAACGGTGTTAGCCCCCCTCACAGAACCCAGTGGAAAATTATCGAATCAGCCCTGAATGACGTATGGTGGATAAACATTGTAATTATGGTGTATAACAATCAATGCTATTCGATGGTACAACTACAATACATTTCCAAATCTGTTTATTTAATAAAATGCGATCTGCGGATCGCCCACGTAACAGTGCCATAGTAAAGTGGGCCCGGCCGTAAACGCGGCTTACTTTAATCCGAAGTCTGGGAGCCCTCCGTTTATGGGCTGCGTGATCCGGCGTGCCTAGATTTACCCTAAACAGCGCCAAGTGGTCAGGCGCGTTTGATGTTTGGAAGTTGGCTGCCGGCCAGCCGTAAGCGCGCTGCGCTGATGCTTTTCCCACCTTGCATGAGTTATGTTCATATAATCACTTTATCACACTGAGTACCCGGATACGAGGGGATGTAGGTATTGGGTTATGTGGCTGAGATAAATTGCAGCATTTCAGAATCAAAGAAACCTGTACTTCCCTGCTCTGATACGACTTATGTTACTCATTGCTTTTTAATATTAAGTATGAACATTCTATACGTTACATCATCATATCTAGTTATAGACTCTGTCTGTTGTGGTTAGCTCCGTTTGAAGACTGAAGTAAATTTGGGTTGTTTCGCCATTCGAAAGTCCGTTAGAATGTCTCTTCATTGCTACTTACTGTTACTCTCACTTGAAATTTGTGTCGGTAATGTCAGTGTCATTCTGTAGATTGGTTAGTGTCAGTTCTCAAACTTTGATAAAAAATTTCTCTCCATGACTTTGTCAGAGAGATTCCCATGTTGATTCATCATATACATACGATTTGTGTACATCAATCTCGACGCCTTTGTTGCTGCTTTCAGGCAGCGCATTTGATCTGTTAGATAGGTAAAGTAAAAGTACAGTAATTTTTCACTATGGTGCTGACCTCATACTTCTTGTGCTCCGGGATACGTCTTTGGTAGCGAGCCAATAGCCCTCAGCCAATTTGAGTGACCTCTTGACAGTATCTAGTGTCCAAAGCTGGCTTGGGCCGCATCATTGGCGGCAGAAATGGCTGAATACGCGGACAATTAACCAATTTTATGCAACGTATATAGTTTTGTTTTTACAGTGGATCTAGAACGGAGTGTCCTCAGGGTCCACAGAGTCGTCGTAGTAAGGACCAACGACTGGCAACTTGCTCAGCACGTCCTTACGGAGACGAGTGATAGAGTCGATGAAGAAGAAGGCAGCGACACCAGTAGTGGCTCCCCAGACAGCGAGCGTCGGGGTCCACTTAAGGATCTTCGGGACAGTGACGAATCCGGCCATAGCACGAGGCTGGGCGTAGCGGGGCGCGTTTCGGTATACGGAGTTCACCATTTGGTCGACGAGCTATGTAGGGCCCTGACTTTAACTGGGGTTTTGAAGATCTGTCTGAGATAGACCGTATGTAGTAGTACATTCCGTGCTATGGCTTGCCCTATTACGGCTCAGCTTCTGCTATGCAGCCATTAAGCCGGCTTCCCCCTAATAGGGGTGTGAAGAAAAGGGTTATAATATACTCAATACTTGCGTCGGATCCATCTATTGTATCCTATACCGTGAGAATGACGTGGGTCAAAGTTGAAATTTGGACATAATTGAACGAGTGCAAACAGTGTGTATCCTACTATTTGTGAAAAATGACGCAATAACATCTATATATGGCGTATACATAGCTTGCGGCCCCCCTTTCACGAGACCACTTTGAACAGTATGAATAAATCAGGAGATAGTAGACCTGGACGTGATAGGATGAATATGACTTATGGTGTAGGTGATTTTTCAAGGCTTGTTTTTCCTTTGGGTAGTCTCACACGTTAAGGAAAAAGGCGCTTCGGTGGGAGCGCGGCGATATTCCACCCTAACGTGCTCACACATGCACACACGTTGACAGGGCGGCATCCTACATATTGGTTACCCTCAATCCTAATCTTCAGCGGTCCCGTGCCCCCTCCGCCCGCGGCAGACCTGAGCCGAAAAACTTGGGGCCGCCCTTACACTGGATCACATCCTTAGATAGTTCGCGTCTCACCGTGTGACCTGTATTGAGTCTCCATACAGATTGAGAAGGTGAGCAGTCTCTTGAGGACACATAGTTGCACAATTGCATCTAGGGGTAATTAGAAGAATCACCAAACTGCGGAAGAGTTTGTTATCAGTGGATCAGTGATAACGCGGACAACCACTTCAAGGTAAAAAAACCACTCTCCGATACAGGCCATTATAGACCGCAATGGCTTCTCAGATCTCTGAAACCACGAGTCTTTTGCCGAAAGAAGCGCATGGCATCAAGCGTCCCCGGATCGTGCTGCTCATAGCAGCCCTTTACTTGGGTGTTATGCTGGCTGCTCTTGATACCACCATCGTAACGACCTTGATGGGTCACATAGCCTCCGATCTTGAAGCACTGGACTCAATCTCATGGGTAGGCACTGGCTACACCGTTGCGTATTCGGCTTTCCAACCGATCTACGGAAAATTGAGTGATATTTGGGGCCGCAAATGCGTCTCAATGACTTGCACCATACTTTTTGGAGTAGGATGCTACATGTGTGGCTCAGCGCATGGAATGCCTCTTCTCGTCGCTGGCCGCTTTGTCAGTGGTGTTGGTGCTGGTGGCATGCTGTCTATGAGCACAATCACCGTCAGTGATTACGTGCCATTGCGTTCGCGAGGCATCTTCCAGGGCTTAGGAAACGTGGCCTTCGGGTCTGGAGCGAGTCTTGGTGGCCTGATGGGCGGCTGGCTGACCTCGATCCGTGGCTGGCGATTTGCCTTCATGGCCCAGGTCCCCATGGCGTTTTTCTGCCTCATGGCACAGTTCCTTCTCGTCCACGAGAACCAGCCTGATGCTCATGGCGCGACCAACTCTAGTGAATCAGGAACCAGCAGCAGTGCTGCCAGCACTGCTGTGTCCCGTGAACCATCGGCCAGCCCCAGCGTACGTAAAGCCTCGGCCTGGAAGCGAATCGATTGGGTCGGAAGCCTGTCTCTCGTTTCGGCTCTGCTACTATCGATGCTGGGAATCACCACCGGTGGCTCACATTTCCCCTGGGTGTCTCTGCCTGTGCTGGGATCGTTCAGTCTGAGTGCCGTGTTGCTCGTAATTTTCTTCTACTGGGAGTCATTCCGCGCCGAAGAGCCTGTGATGCCGATCCACGTGCTTACGAACCGTACCGTTTTGAGTGCTTGTATCACCAACTTCATGGGAAGCGGATTGGCGATGGCCTTCCTGTACTACACCCCGTTGTATCTGGAGTCTGTGTACCACTACACCTACCGTGAAATCGGCCACCGTGTTGTGGTGAACTTCGTGGGTGTGGCCACGGGAAGCCTGGGATCGGGCATAATAATGCGTCGCACGGGTAAGTACTTGACGCTGGGACGGTGCTTTAGCGTGCTTATGACGGTGGCACCGCTTCTCAACCTGATCACGATCTTTTTCGGTGACGGACTGGGCGGATCTGCGCTCTACCAGAGCCTGTCGTACCTGTGCTGCGGTCTCGGCTACTCAGGAATGCTCACCGTCACGCTGCTGGCCCTGATTGCCGCCGTGGAGCCTCAGTACCAGGCAACGGCTACAGCTGCTCAGTACACATTCCGTGGAGCAGGTAGCTCGCTGGGAATTGCCGTGGCTGCGGCCATTTTCCAGAACCGCTTGAGTGTGAACCTCCAGAAGAAGGTGGGCACTGACACGAAGCTCCAGCGCCGTATCATTGAGCGCGTTACCAAGAGCTTGGAGGCAATCTGGGAGCAGCCCAAGGAGCTTATTCCGAAAATCATCGAGGCCTACCGCTGGGCGGGTCTCGCTGTGCAGCTCTTTTGCGTTGTGCTAGCTCTGCTGTCGCTCGTTTCTACGAGCAGCATGGACGAGCACGATCTGGAGCGCAAGCCAACCACTCCTGCTCACCCGCGTGCATCCACTCCTCCTGGTCCACTGGCTGAAGAGCCTTAATATCCGCGCACTAGGCACGTTGTAGATTTTTTTGGTTGTACGTATGGACACTTTGCTTTTAAACTGAACATTATCTGTACATAGAGAGATATACATTAGTAGTTCATCATTAGAGTGCTGTCCTCACTTCTTCTCATATCGGTGGTGTCCTAATTGGTGGTGTCCTAATTGGTGGTGACCAATTCTACCGTACGGGAGAAGCGTCGATCTGCTTCAGCGACGGGCCCAGAGCCAGCTTCAGCTTACGGCGATAAGACGTCTCGTTGTTGCGCTGCACCGGATTATACTCCAAATAAATGGTCGACAGTTCCTTAAGGTGACCCAGTTCCCGCTCCACAGAGGCAAACGATTCGATCAGGTTGCTGGAGGCCCACAACTCCTCCAGATGCTCAAGGTGGCTCAGCCCGCTGAGCTCGGTGATACGGTTGTTGCCAATGTCTAAAGTCGTGAGCTTTTTGTTGTTCTCGAGGCCCTCGATCTTGGTCAGGCCGTTGTGGCTGATATACAGTTCTTCAAGGTTCACCAGCTTGTCGAGCCCTTCAATTTTCGTGATGCGGTTACTCTGGATCGAAAGAAGGCGGAGGTTCACGAGTGTGTCCAGTCCCTGGATTTTCGTGATCTTGTTCTTGGCCAGCCACAGAGTCTCGAGGTTCACGAGCGGTTCCAAGTTTGCGATCTCGCGAATGTTGTTCGCACCAAGTTCCAGATTCCGCAGATTGACCAGCGTGTCCACATTTTCGATGCGTGTGATCTGGTTTTGACACAAAAACAGTTCTTCAAGCTTTGTTAGGCCCTGGATGTGGCGGATATGGCGGATGTTGTTGAAACTGAGGTCGAGAGTATCCATATTGTTGGAGTCACTAAAATACTCCAAATGGTGATCCATACGTTCAATCAAGTTATCGTAAAGGTCCAGGTTCTCGAGGTCTTTAGGCAAGCTCTCTACGGATTTCAGATTCGTCAGCATGTTACGTCGGAAGCACGCTGTTTTGACATTGGGGAACCTCTCAAGCCCCAATTTCTTAAGACTCGAGATTTTGAGGTGAGTCAAGTCGATTTCCTCGGTGTCGCTTTCCACGCCTTCCAAAAGATCCTCATCAGCGTCAATGGGAGGTCCAGACTCGAGCGGAGCGCCTTGCACTACCTGAGCGTGGTGCTGAACTCCAGAGTTGCTGTTCGACTTAGAACCCAGCTTAGAAATGTCAATGATGTCCAGATCACTCCTGGAAACGGGCTCTTCAGTCTCATTCGGAGTCACAGCCGTTTCAGGCTTGACATCTGTATCCACCCGGGAAGCCGCGGGATCCGATCCGGAATTGGATCCAGAAGCTGCAGAGTTAGGATCCTCGTTGACAGTTGACATTTGAAAATAAAAAAGCCTCTATCTGATCACTCACTGTGGACGAACAGACACCGGCGTAATAATCACCGTTAGATCTGTGGGTACCTGATGATTAGGAGGCGGCGCTCGGACTGGGGCGTGGGGTGGTAGTGGGCTTGGGTATACAATACAGCGCCCCCACTATTGCCACACTCGGGGTGAGAGCTTCCTATATTCCCGTATAAACGCGTAGCCGATTGGCGCGTCCAAAAAAATTGAATGGATCGTGAGCTGAATTTGCCAATGGTTGAGGCATTGTGTAAAATATGTCCATGTACTCAATAAATTAGGTTTTAGCATATATGCACAGTAATCTTTTGGGCGATTCGGATCAAGCTATAAGCATCACTTGTTGGATCTACTGACAATCATATATAGCTTCTTTCAGTTCATCAATGGCGGAACCGCTGACTGCTTTATATTACAAATATGAGCACTCACTTCTATATGGACTCGCTTCTCTACTGATTTGCAAAGCCAGGCTTAATGGGTAAGACGTTCAACGTTACTACATCTATATGTACACGCGGATTTTAACGAGCAGCTTCCTGGGCGCTGATGTAGTCCACGGCATCCTTTACGGACTTGATATCCTCAGACTCGGTGTCCGGGATCTCGATGCCAAACTCCTCCTCAACGGCAACCATCACCTCGACAGCATCCAGGCTATCGAGACCAAGTTCCTGGAACGAGGCGGTGGGAGTAAGTTTCTCCTCGCTGTTGAGGAAGTTCTTGAAAACACTCAACACACGGACCTCAACATCGGGTCGGGGAAGCGAGCTCTGGAAGCGTGCAGGGGCAGCGAAACGAAGGGTGGCCGGAGCAGCAGCGCTGTTCATAGTAGGCGCCATTCTGGCGGTCTGTCGGGTGGCGCTTCGGAGCAAAGTACGAGAGAACATCCTTAGTATTATATGATCTGACGGGGATCGGAGAATGAGATGGGTTCCGGCTGGGTAGGTGGTTGGAACCTCTCCATACCCTCACCCTATCAGCGAAATTTCAGCTGGACGTAACGCCGTTGGGCATCGTTTTAGCGGGCTTTGGGCTAACGATAGCAGCAGTTGAGCACTCTGTGTTCACCGAAGTTTCGGCTGTTTATATCTATAGGATAATAATCTCAACAACGTCATACTCCGCATGAACTAAGTCGTGTAGTGTGTAATACTCTAATTTTTGTATATGAAACACTCAGTAGAACATTTACGGTGCGGTTAGACTGGGATCCAGGTCCGGAGAACTCGGTATCACAAGATTACCCCACATTTGAAATCATTATCGATGTTCAGCAGCAGGGAAATAGAAAGGACGATTTCAATTTAGTAAATTAACTGATACTATGTGGAATTGAATACATAACGGCAAAATAGTGCCTTTCAGAGATCTATTGGGAATTCTAAAAATGGTCCATAACTACCAAAGATAGTATATTACGGCAAACACAATATCAAAAACTCATATTTACCTGAAGCTGAAAGCAACTGAGTCACTCTTGACTTCGATACTTCTCCAATCCATGCGGTTTCAATCATACACGGTGAGTTTGGTCATTGATACGACATAGTTCGATCGTTTAACTAATGTATAAATATAATTCGCGATTTCTAGTCTGTGACCTAACTTTTAGATCTGTATCCTAACGGGAAGTGTAATTTTCAAAAAAACCACATTCTCCTGAACCACTCGATTTTGTGACTTACTTTGCGCAAAGACAGCTAAAATCGAGTAAAATATTTTGGAAGAACTAGATCATACATAATACAACTAAATCACGAAATATGTCAGCGATCTATGCCGGTTTCAGAGATAGAGGAAGCGATATGATTTTCTCTTTCATATCGTCCCCATTCGCTTTGTTTCACCTTGAACCGACATATCTTATACCATTATTAAGAAAGAATCATCAACTGCGGTGCAAATATCTGCGAGATCCGCGGTGGAGTGCTCTTTCTGATAAACACCTGAATGGGTCTTCTGATTGGGATCTTATTTAAATAGAACGGGCTGTCTCATATCTATATACCTCGACAAAGCGCGCTATGAGTTTCAACCGTATGAATGCCGCAGAGGAGCAAGATCGCACAATGCATCTACTGATCCCACGCCCCTGCTGACACCCAGAGTCCAAGATCTAGCGTCCATAGTGAATGCTTTGATCTCACGCAACTGACTGACCGAGGTGGATACAATACCGCTGTTCCGGGAACTAGAGTCGTAATCATATCTTTCGTCATCGTTAAATCATTACTCGGCCACACGTCCGACCACGTTATATCGGAGGCTGAAGAACTTATGCCAGTCGTCCAAGACCTTCTTCTGCTTATCGCTGAGGTCCTCCCAGTTCGGCAGCGCATCATCCGGGTTCAGGCTAGACTTCGCCAGCGCGCGGGAAGCGTCCTTGCCGGCGAAAATGTGGTATCCCTGGCCCGGCCCGTAGCTCGCGGCGTTCCGCGTGACGTCGAACACGGTGCCCTTGATGGCGACATATATCTTGGCGCTCTTTTCGCCGTCGGCCTTGGCAAGCTCCGCAACGGAGATGGGGTCGTTCTTGGGCGGGTCCAATTGAAACGCCTCTTTGGGCGCAAATCGGTCACTGGCGCTCATTATGGAATCTGGGCTGTCGAGAGTTAAGAAGTAGAAGAGTTAGCGAGTAAAATTGATCCTGAACCGTATTGGGGCAGGCGTTTCACCGAGCAGATCTAATCTCTCGAAATCAGGCAGGTCCGGGTTTAGGCGTGGTTCTGGCCTCAGCAGAGCGAGCGTGGGTTCTCACCTCCTCCTGGCTGTTGAGGCTGGGTGAGCACCCGGGCTGCTGTCTGCGTGAGTGGGACCTTGGGTAAGTATGTCCTTGGGTACGGAACCACTTTGGTCTCGCATAAGGCCGACCGCTCTAAGTGCGGCAGGGTTCACTGTAAGTGGCAGCTAGAGTACGGCAATCGCGACCGACCGATTTTGTCGCCATTGGCGAGAACACTTCGTAATTATTAATTACGGTGGGTTGTCTCGATGTGCCGCCGATTCACGTGGAAACTCTGGCAAGTCTAGTTAAGTCACGATCCGTATCCAGTTCATAAGTCATCTCAATACATATCCGAATACTACACACTCTACCGAATACTCTATCGAATACACATAGAATCTACCGTGTTGTTATGCTTATAGCTTCGTCTTCTAGCTACTAATTAAATGCTGGTTGTCGATCCGACTGGGCATGCTTATTTGGGCTTCTCCTTGTCTTCGGGCCACATGTCCACGACACAGCGCAGACACTTGCCGCTGTGCATGTCGTCCCATCCCTTGTTGATCGACGCAAGGTCGCGGTGGTGCGTGATATACTCGTCGATCTTCAGGCCGCCCTGCATGTACTGATCAATGAGTCCCGGGAGCTGGGAACGGCCCTTGACGCCGCCGAACGCCGAGCCCTTCCACACACGGCCAGTAACGAGCTGGAACGGGCGCGTGGAGATCTCTTTGCCGCTGGCCGCGACGCCGATAATGATCGACTGGCCCCAGCCCTTGTGGGCCGACTCGAGCGCCTGGCGCATGACGTCGGTGTTGCCAGTGCAGTCAAAAGTGAAGTCGAGGCCGCCGTCGGTCTCCTTGACGAGCCACTGTTGCACGGGCTCGTCCAGCTTGGACGGCACGATGTAGTCCGTGGCGCCGAACTCACGGGCCCACTTCTCTTTGCCCTCGTCGAGGTCCAGCACAAAGATTCGCGACGCGCCGCGATCTTTCGCACCTTGCACGACGCTCAGGCCGACAGTGCCGGCGCCCCACACGGCCACGGTGTCGCCCTTCTGGACGTTGGCGGTGATCTGAGCCGCACCGAAGCCGGTGGTCACGCCGCAGCCCAGCAAGCACACCGTGCTGAGCGGCACGTCCTGGTCGATCTTGACGAGCGAAATGTCAGCCACCACCGTGTACTGGGAGAACGCCGAGCAGCCCATGAAGTGCTGGAGGTCTTTGCCCTCGGCGTCGTGGAACCGGACCGTGCCGTCCGGCATGACGCCGTTGCCCTGCGTGGCGCGGATCGCCTGGCACAGATTTGTTTTGCCCGAACGGCAGAACTTGCACTCCTTGCACTCGGGCGTGTACAGCAAGATCACGCGGTCGCCCGCCTTCACATTCGTGACCTCAGGACCGACGCTCTCCACAATGCCCGCACTCTCGTGGCCTAGAATGGCATTGTTCTGGCCCTCAGGGTCGCTGCCGGACGCAGTGTAGGCGTCAGTGTGGCACAGCGCCGTGTAGAGGTTGCGCACGCGGACCTCGTGGGCTTTCGGGGGATCCACAGTGATGGTTTCGAGTTTCAGCGGCTCGCCGAATTGGCGCAGCACAGCAGCTTCGCACTTGATAGGTCCGGTCATCACTTCGTTTGCGGTGAGGTTGGATCTGTCTAGAACGGAGAAGGAGGTGTTCCCAAATTTCCAGTGCGGCCGTGGTCATATGATCGATCCGGCGACTAGGGCCAAAACCGTTGCGCTGATGCAGGGGCGGGCCACGTGAGCTCGATCGGGACTGGGTAGGGTGATAAAAGAGAGAATTGCCAAGCGTTTATAGAAAATATGAGAATATTAATAGCCAAATACGAATTAACGAAATCGACCGTATACGCTTCGTTGATAGGCGTGGCGCCTAGCTTGGATCACATTTCTCCGTGATCCACTTGATCCAAGACCGATATCCGCAAGTAATAACTCAGTAACTACTAGTGTTCTAACATTTATCCGATCTGCATCATCATTTCTTTACTTCCTTCTGTAGTCCCTCCCTTCACTTCCTTCACTCCCTACGTGTGTTTGTATATACATATACAGCCATCACACCAACCCTATACACGTTTCTCGATTCATCGGCAGCTTTGACGTCACCTGGGGCGTGTCGCGGAATATTTGGCTCTGTAAACCGAGCAACGGTTCTCTAGAAAGCGAAAATTCTACCCTTTCTAGCCACTCAGCGCCTCTCAGCTTCTCCAAACCGTCAATCGCCAGCCCATGCTTGTGGTGGGACTTACCGGTGGTATTGCCACCGGAAAAAGCACGGTGAGCAAGCGCCTGCGCGAGAAATACAACCTGGCCGTCGTTGATGCCGACGTTCTAGCCCGCGAGGCCGTGGCGCCAGGCACGTCGGCGTACAACGCCATCATCGACTACTTTGGCGGGATCACGCCGCATCTCGTTGCCGACGACGGCAGCGGTGAGCTCAACCGCGCCGCGCTGGGCCGCACCGTGTTCGGGAACGACAAGTACCGCAAGATGCTGAACAGCATCGTGCATCCTGCCGTGCGCAAAGCCATGGCCTGGGCCGTGCTCCGGCACTGGCTGCTCGGCTACGCAGTGCTCGTGCTGGACGTGCCGCTCCTGTTCGAGAGCCAGCTGGACAAGTACGTGGGCCTGGCGGTGGCCGTTCTCTGCAGCGAAGAGCGCCAGTACGCGCGCCTGCGCCAGCGCGACCCGCAGCTGAGCGAATCCGATGCTAGGGAGCGGATCGCGAGCCAGATGTCGCTGGCCACGAAACGGCAGCGCGCCGACTACGTTGTGGAGAACGACGGCTCGCTAGAAGACTTGTATACCCACGTGGACGAGCTCGTGAAGTCCCAGCTGAGTCCGTCACGTATCCGCACGGATCTGCAGTGGTTCCCGCCAATCGGTGGCGTATGGGCAATGCTAGTGTACTATTTCCGCAGCAAGCTGTGATGTAGTCGCATCATCAGGTCTTCCCTTTAACGTAGGCGTATTAACCGAGTACTCGTACTGGCCTAGTGAAGCTCAATTCAATTCTCAATAATATATTCTATAAATCATTTTATATAGTAACAAACTCTTACAATATATCCTGCATAATGCCTGTGATGGATGCGTATACACATGCTGTCACGATCAAACATACGTACCCTCATTAGGTGTCGTGGGATCAGATCAATAAATAATAATACAGATAAATAATGGTAGCCGAAGTTAGTTGGGCCAACGTAGCGAAGCAAGCCAACTAAGCCCACGCGATCTCGTCGTTTTTGCCGGGCTGCTCGTAAAAATTGGCATAATCCATCCAGGCGTTGTTGCGCGGATAAAGCTCGTCCAGGACATCGGGCGTCTTCATAATACTGCGCACGAAGGACACGGTGGCCACATCACGCAGGTGCGAAAATAGTCGAGTATTCGATCCCTCATCAGAGACGAGAGGCAGGCTCGGCGACCAGTCGGCAATGTTCTCGGAGCCCTGGACACCTGTGTTCCTCCACAGAGCACCAACGAGCGATCCGGGAAGAAAGTGTGCGACGTGTTTCTTGCCTGCATACACATTACGGCGGACCAAACGGAGCTCGAGGTCGGAGTTGGGGAAGGTGAGGGTGTTGTTAAATATTTCGTCTTCATGGGGCAGCGACAGCACAGACTCTGCCACGCCCGACTTGCAGTTGATCAGAATGTACCTGCTCATCCACTCGGCGCCGCTTGTCCAATTATACGCAAGCTCCTGCTCTTGAAGAAGACGCACGCCATCGTAGTTCCGACCCGAAAGCGTGCACATAGCGGCGAGATCGTCCTGATCGGCCCAGCACGAGGCGGGGCGCAGTGCCAGAAGCAAGAAAGCGAATCGCAGGTAGCTGGTAAATTGGCGGGCGATCATGATTAAGTTGTTGGTTGTTAGGTGCTACGGATGTATATAAGTCTGGCTAGCCGGCGGTTCCCGCCAGGCTTAAACGCTTTTCGTTTAGGCTCCACGGATGGCTCCGTCATGGTATGTTTGGGATAGTCAGATTTAATTGGGATTTGACGATAGGCTTTGGAGTGAGTGGTTTTCGACTTAATCTCGATAGGTTGCTATCGAATCCCGAAGTAAGCTTTGCGAGCTAATTGCTGTAGTATGTAGAAACCAAGCAAGAGGTTGCAATTTATCTCCAGTACACATATACCTGTTAACATTAATAGCTATTAATATTAAAAATTATTCGTCTATTCTGTCTACCACTACTACTCCACTCTACTTTACTTTACTCTTCTTTACTTTACTCTACTTTACTCAGTGCTGTACGCTACTCGTACGCGATCATAGATAGGTGCTTGGGAGGAGATGCCCTAACGGGTGAGTCGTCCCCTACCCCGTAAGCACCAACGCGTGCCCTCCAGCGGATCAAGCGGACTGCCCGGTGGATTGGAACACATGAAGTACGCGGTCATCATTGATGCCGGGTCTTCGGGCAGCCGGTCGTTTGTGTACACGTGGCCCGATCCGCAGAGCTATACGAACGGTCTCGCAGACTCGCCGCTGCTGGAGACGCTGATCCCCATAGAAACCATGCCGCTGTGGGTGTCGAAGCACCAGCCCGGCATCTCGTCGTTCCAAGGCCGCGTCGACGAGATCTGGAAACAGCATCTGCAGCCTTTACTGAAAAAAGCCCAGGACGTCGTCCCGCCGCCGGAGCAGCCGCAAACGCCGGTCTATTTCCTGGCCACGGCCGGCATGCGCCTGCTGCCCGAGGACGACCGTGCGCAGATCTTGAGCAAGGTGTGCGATCTGCTGCAGGCGCACACGCGGTTTCTGGTCCCCGAATGTAGCACGCACGTGGCGATGATCGACGGCACGACCGAAGGGCTGTACGGCTGGCTGGGCCTGAACTACCTCGTGCACCAGGGCCTGAGCCAGCCGTGGAACGAGTTCAACGCGACGTACGGGTTCCTGGACATGGGCGGCGCCTCGGCGCAGCTGGCGTTCAGCGTGCCGCTGGGCGCGTCGCAGCACGCAGACGACCTGCACCTGCTGCGGATCCGCACGGCCGGCGGGGCGCCCGTCGAGTGGCAGGTGTACGTGAACACGTGGCTGGGCTTTGGCGCGAACGAGGCGCGCAACCGGTTCCGGCAGCTGCTGACCGCGGAGATCGGCGCGGACGAGCGCGACAAGTACGTCCAGGACCAGGCGCCCGTGCCGCTGATCGACCCGTGCCTGCCGCAAGGTGCCGTGGACGCCGCAGACATCGACGGCGTGGCGTACGTGTTCCAGGGCAACGGCGACTTTACGGTGTGCGAGCGCTACGCGGCGCGGCTGCTGAATGCGGACGCGCCGTGCGACGACGCGCCGTGCCTGTTCAACGGCGTGCACGCGCCCGACTTTTTCGGGCTGGACGGCCAGCGGTTCGTGGGCGTGAGCGAGTTCTGGTACACGTGGCAGGACCTGCTGCACACAAACGGCAAATACGACCACGCGACGCTGCTGCCGCGCATCCACGAGTTCTGCGGCTCGGAGTGGAGCGCGATCCGCGACGATCTGCACGCGCAGCACATTGTGAAGAGCGACGGCAAGCTGCTGAGCGAGGACGATATCAAGCGCGCGTGTTTCAAGAGCACGTGGGTCCTCACGATCCTCAGCAAAGGCTTCGAGTTCCCCCTGCAGCCGGACGAGCCGCACCGCGAGCACCGCTTTCTGGACGGGTTCCAGAGTGCCATGGAGATCGACGGCGCCGAGATTTCGTGGACGCTGGGCCGCGCCGTGCTCTACGCGTCGTCCCAGATCGCCGCCGACCCCCATGCCGCTGGGTACGTGGCCGGAAAGTCGGCGCTGGAGATCGGCGGCCAGCCCGTCGGCTTCGGCGCGCCGCACAGCAGCAGCTTCGTGCCTGGTGGCGAGGTCCTGGCGGCGCCGGAGCTCGTGGCGTACCAGAACACGCGCGCGACGGACTGGGCGACGAAGCGGTGGAGCAACGCCGAGACTCTGGTCGTGTGGCTCTTAATTCTCGCGGTGTTCAGCCTCGGCTTCGCGCGCATTCTGCTGGGCTCGTTCGCGGAGGTGCGCGACGCGTTCTGCGCGCTGCGGCCCGTCAAGCGTCTGCGCCGCCGCCTGCGCCGCCTGCTGCCCGCCGGCTCGCCACTGCCGTCGCACGCCGCCAACATGGGCTACGGCTATGCGTTTCCGCGCGCGTCGTCGTACCCTTTGACGGATTTCGACTTCAGCGGGTCCGAGGCGTCGAGCTCGCTGCGCGCGCCGTCCCGGGCGCCGTCGCGCGTGGAGTCGCGTGTGAATCTCAATGGATAGTGAGCGACTGAGCGTGAGCGCCAGCGAGCGCGAGTAGCGCGAATAGCGCGAGCGATGAGCACAAGTGGACGCAGCGAGAGAGCAAGCAGAACGAGTAGAGTAGCTGGTTCTAGAGCGATGAGCAGTGCTGGCAGATCAAATGCTCATTTCAGTGCGTGAAATTTAGAACCGATCTGCGCTCTGTATTTATTTATTAACATTAGGCATTTTGTACGTACCATTTACTTCACCAGGTGGTTGTTTAGCGGGTTGGGTGATGGGTTGGGTGGTTAACCCACGACGCGTCATGGAGGAGGTGATTGTGCTGGACTCGTCGGACTCGTCGGACTTCCCGGACTCGTCTGATGACGACGTCGTGATGACGCCGACGGCCTCAATTGTGAAGCGGGATGTGCTTCCGCAAGCAATGACGCAGGGGTCCAAGGAGGCCACGAAAGACGACCCCAGTGAAGGCGTCTCAGGCAGTGGAGGCGTCTCAGGCAGTGGAGGCGTCTCAGGCAGTGCAGCGATCTCTAGTGCAGGCGCTGGAGAACGCACATGGGGAGGATGGCAGTCCAAGCACAACCTGAGCCGGCCGACGAGCCGCGAGACGCCGCCGTCGCATCACGAGTTCAACGAGGACCTCCTCAAGGAGTTCGTCTACCCCGTCGACATGCAGGTCCGCGATTACCAGCGCAACATCATCCGCAAGGCGCTGATGCGCAACCTAATCTGTGCCTTGCCGACCGGTCTTGGCAAGACGTTCATTGCGAGCATCGTGATGCTCAACTGGCTGCGCTGGACGAAGACCGCGAAAATTTTGTTTATTGCACCCACCAGGCCGCTCGTCATGCAGCAGGCCGAGAGTTTTCTGCAGATCACGGGAATTAGCATCAACGAGACGGCCGTGCTGCTCAACGAGGTGCAGGGAATCGGCAACCGCGGCGCCGAGTGGCAGGCGAAACGCGTGTTCTTCGCAACGGCCCAGACCGTGGAAAACGACCTGCGCGCCCAGCTCGTGGACCCGCGCGAGATAGTGCTGCTCGTGCTCGACGAGGCGCACCGCGCGACAGGCAACCACAGCTACGTGAAGGTCGCGCAGGCCATCCAGGCCGTCAACCCCAGCTTCCGCGTGCTGGGCCTCACAGCCACGCCTTCGGGCTACTTCCAGGGCGTGCAGGACATTATCGACGTCTTGCACATCGCTGGGATCGAGGTGCGCAGCGAGAACAGCCTGGATATCCGGCAGTACGTGCACAACCGGCAGATCGACAAGCACCGTGTGGAATTGGGCGACGACATCACCGGCATGCTGGCGCTACTCGCACAGGCCACGAAGGACCAGTTTGAGGTCCTGAACAGCGTCAAAATCACGCAGGCGCGCGACGTTACGGAGGCCAGCGACTACATGCTGCGCGTCGAGACGGAGAAGTACATGCGCTCGGCAGCCGCGCAGTACAGCAAAGGGCGCATGTTCCAGGTGCGCACGGTGTCGGCGCTGATGCAGTCGCTGTGCTACTCGACGCGGCTGCTCAAGACGCACGGGATCGTGCCGTTCTACACGCGGCTGCACGCGGCGGAGCTCGAGTGGCTGGGCTCGAAGGGCCGCAACGCGCAGGAGCTCGTGCGCAACGCGGCGATGAAGGAGCTGCTGCGCCGCTGCCGCACGCTGATCTACGGCACGGACCGCGGGCCGACGTACCCGTACGCCGAGTCCGAGCGCCGCATCGGGTTTCACGGACACCCAAAACTCACCGAGATGATCAGCCAGCTCGACCGCTTCATCATGCAGAACAGCGCCGACTCGCGTATCATCATATTCGCCGAGCTGCGCGACTCTGCCGCGGAGATCATGTGGATGATGCGCAACTACAACGCCAGCGTGCGTGCGCACCTTTTCGTGGGCCAGTCTTCGAGCGCTAACAAGGCCGTCAAGGGCATGAAGCAGAAGGAGCAGCAGGACGTGCTCAACAAGTTCAAGGCGGGCGACTTCAACGTGCTCGTCGCCACGTCCATCGGCGAGGAGGGCCTGGATATCGGCCAGGTCGACCTCATCCTGTGCTTCGACCAGTCGAAGTCGCCGATCCGCAACATCCAGCGCATGGGCCGCACGGGCCGCAAGCGCCAGGGCGCCGTGATCATGCTCATGACCGAGCAGGAGGAGAAGAAGCTCGCCCACGCGTTCGAGGGACACGCCTACATTCGAGACCGCATCACCGACAGCAGCAGCAACAACCCGGCCACGAACTCGTTCCTCACGCTGAAATACCACCCATCGGACCCAATCCTGCCCACCAGCGCCGACCCGGAATACACGGAGATCAAGGTGAAGACGCCGCCGGAAAACGAGGAGGCGTTCGCGCTCGAAAACATCATCGAGGCGTTCAAGTCGCGCACGCGCAAGAAGCGCAAAACCACAAAAAAGACGCCGCCCGTCGAGGCCACCGCCAGCTTGGAGAGCCACGGCTTCGTGTCGGGGCTCGAATACAAAGCTAACTAAGCTACTATTTATTATCCTCATACTTCTTATCCTCATACTTCTTATCCTCATACTTATGTATCCTCATACTTATGTATCACGTACTTATTGTATCCTAGTACAAGTATCCTAGTACAAGTATCCTAGTACAAGTATCCTCGTTCTACAAGAATGTCCTTTTTAGTACTTACAAGTCGCTATTTACTTCTGTTTACAGATACATACTTAGTGTGCGTGTCCGGGAGCCCGAGGCTCGCCAAAGACTTCCTAATCTAGTGGGTAGTGCCGGGGCCAGTGCATGGGTCCGGTGCATGTCATGCATGCAAGGTGGTGACTCGAAATTTTTCAACGCACCTAACCGCGTCAAGTCCCGTGGTTTTGGGTGCCAGGGCAGGGTGCCAGGGTGGAAGTCGCTGCCCTGGGTGAGAGATATAAGCCACGCGGAAGATGCCTAGCAGTTTGCCTCGCCAATGACGAATATCTACGACACAAAGCAGTATACCATCGAGCACTACGACTTCCGCAACATCTCTCGGCGAATCAGCGAGGCTTTCGGACGCATTGAGGTCGACGCGTTCAAGAACGACACTATCCAGCGCGCGTTCGTACCGCACGACTCCCAGTTCGGCGCGGATCGGCTGCCTCCTCTCGCCGAATACGAGGCCCTGACCAAGCGGGTCGACCTTTTCGGCAAGCATGCGCGCAAGGCCAGCCGCTGGATCGACGGCCTCGTCGGCAGCAACGCCCGCAACCAATTGTGGATGCTGAAAGAAAAGGATACGGGCAAGTACATGGCCGCGTCGCTGTGGACGCTGCCCGACTACATCGAGCTGCCAAAAATCCCGCTGTGGCAGCGTTTGTGGTACTGGTTCAAACTGCAGTGGTACAAGGTCCAGGATTATTGGGAGTTCTTCCCGCACGGCAACGCCACGGATTCCAGTGGGTTCTTTGGTGAGCTTGAATGGGGAAGCAAGCAAATAGGCTCAAAAAAGACCCCGGAGCGTGTGGCAGAGCTCGAGTCGAAGCCGGCTAAAGAACTGGCCGAGACCGTGTACCCCAAGGATCTCACCTACTACTTGTTTATTATGGTTGTGCGTTCTGATGCCCACGGAAAGGGTTACGGCCGGACTTTGCTCGAGTATACGCGCAAGGAAATCTCGCGCGGCGCCGTTCCGCCTCCGAAAATCAACGGGCCGCCCAAACTGACGCTCATTGCTTCCCCAACGGCGGGTGGGTTCTATGCCAAGCTGGGATTCCGGATCGGCGCGTCGGCACCGCACGAACTCCCAGACGGAGAAAAGATCACCCACAAGTTCTTCTTCAAGAACGTGGATTAAAACAACTAATGATTACGATTTTATGCATATTATGGCCTCCACAGCCCGTGGCCTAGAAGGGTACCCTACTCGGTTTGGGGCGCAGTGTGTGCTTAGCCTTCCCTGCCCTTGAGACATGACAGGCCCACCGTTTTTTTTCCATATTTATATTGATCTAAGATCCCGAATTTTCGCAATCATGACGGAGATCAACAACAAAAGTTATACAATTGAGCGCTATAACCACACGAACATCTCACGAACAATTGCCGATGCGTTCGGACGTATTGAAGTAGATGCTTTCAAGAACGACAAGATGATACGTGCGGCTCCTATCGCGGATCTACAGTTCGGAACGGGGCGAATGCCGCCGCTGGCCAACTACGAAGCTTTGGCACACAAAGTAAAGCTGTTCGGCAAGCAGGCGCGAGGCGTAAGCCGCTTCATGGAGCTGTATATCGGCACTGAGGCCCGCATGGAGTTGTGGATGCTCAAGGAGAAGGAAAGTGGCCAGTATATGGCGGCCTCGTTATGGACACTTCCAGAGTACCACAAGTATAAGAAGGTACCTCTGTGGCAGTTGATGTGGTACTGGGCGAAAAGCCAATGGTACAAGGTGATCGACTTCTTCTCGTTCTTCCCGCACGGCAACCCTTTCTGGCGGAGCGGGTTTTTCGAGGAAATGGACTGGGGAACGGAGCACACCGGCGCTGCCAAGACTCCTGAGCGGGTGGCTGAGCTCGAGAGCATGCACCCGAAGGAGCTGGCCGAGACGACTTACCCCAAGGACCTGACCTACCTGCTGTTCCTCATGATTGTGCGATCTGATGTCCACGGCAAGGGCTACGGCCGAGCCGTTTTGGAGGCGGCCATGAACGATATGCGCGCGATAGCTAAACCGCCGCCAACAATAAAGGGTCCTGCCAAACTGACGCTTCTGTCGGCGCCCACGGCCGCCGGGTTCTACGACAAGCTGGGATACACGCTAGGCGCCTCAGCACCGCACAAACTTCTGGACGGCGAAGAGATCACGCACCGATACTATTTCATGAATGTGGACTAGATATCAGCTAAAAAATTAGGTTTTAGCTAATTAAACACTTACCACGCTTGGGATTTCAAAAAAGATGGCATGTAGAATACGCGCGGTTACGACGCATCTAGATAAAGGGTTGTGGAGATAAGCTGGCCCAATCAGGGTAGGTGATGGATGCTTTATGGGTGAGTGTATAAGTGGGAACGACCTCTGACTCGTCCCCTCGGAATTCTTCCGAGTTCACCGGGTAATTTTTTATTCATTAACATGCGGACCGCTGGAGGGGAGAAGAATTTCACCATCGAGCGGTACAATTACACGAACATCTCGCTGACAATCGCCGATGCGTTCGGTCGGATCCAGATGGACGCTTTCAAGGACGATAAGATGATGCGGGCATCTCCGACAAAAGAAAGCCAGTTTGGCACTACAGTCATGCCGTCTTTGGCAGAGTACGAGGCTCTGATCCGCAAGATGAAGATGTTTGGCAAGCAGGCGCGCAGTATGGGCCGCTGGGTCGAGACGTTCATTGGTAGTGATGCGCGCAACGAGTTGTGGGTGCTCAAAGAAAACGACACGGGCAAATACATGGCCGCCTCGCTCTGGACCCTGCCGGAGTACCATCAAGTGGGCAAAGTTCCCCTGTGGCAACGCTTGTGGTACTGGTTCAAGACCCAATGGTACAAAGTGGTTGAGTTTGCGTCATTCTTCCCGTACCGCAATCCCATGAAACAGAGTGGCTTCTTTGAGGAGGTTGACTGGGCCATTGAACACACGGGAGCCAACAAATCGCCCGAGCGTTTGGCCGAGCTCGAGTCCATGCATGCGAAGGAGCTGGCCGAGACGACGTACCCCAAAGACCTGACCTACTACCTGTTTATTATGGCTGTGCGATCCGATGTGCACGGCAAAGGCTACGGCCGTGCGGTTCTGGAAGCTTCCATGAGAGATTTGCGAGCCATTGCCATGCCGCCGCCGAATCTCAAAGGCCCCGCGAAACTGAGTCTTTTATCTGCCCCTACGGCCGGTGGATTCTACAACAAGGTCGGTTATACGCTGGGTACCACGGCATCGCATACGCTGTTGGATGGTCAGGAAGTGATCCACAAATTCTGGTACATGAATGTTGACTAGACTTCACTCCAACATCAATGAATTTAACACAACATCAAAGTACTCAACTTAAATAGTCCAGGAACATGTATATAGGCTAAATAAACACACTTCTGTGACCTTGATCCGGAACCAGGGTCCGTGCTGAATAGGTTAGGGCCTGAAATTTATGCATAAGGGGCTAGGAATAATTTAACGTCGCCCCCAGATTTTTCAGGCCCCACTTTCTTTGATTGACCATGACGGCCTCGAGCGAAAAGTACACGATCGAGCGTTACAACTACACGAACATCTCGCGGACGATTGCGGATGCGTTCGGCCGTATCCAGGTGGAGTCGTTCAAGGATGACAAGATCATCCGTGCGGCTCCTCAGCCGGATTGCCAATTCGGAACCGGCCGTATGCCATCTCTGGCCGAGTACGAAGCCTTGATCCATAAAGCGAAGGTGTTCGGCAAGCAGGCTCGCAGCGTGAGCCGCTGGGTGGAGCCGCTTATTGGCTCTGACCCCAGACAACAGCTGTGGATGCTGAAAGAGAAGGATACGGGTAAGTACATGGCTGCTTCGCTGTGGACGCTTCCGGAGTACCAGAAACTCGCGACAGTTCCACTTTGGCAGCGTGCTTGGTACTGGCTTAAGAGCCAATGGTACAAGGCCGTGGAGTTCTGCTCGTTCTTCCCGTACGGCAACCCGTTCAAGAAGAGCGGCTTCTTTGAGGAGATGGAGTGGGCGCTTAGCAACACGGGTGCCACCAAAACGCCGGAGCGTGTAGCTGAGCTCGAGTCTCTGCCGCCTTCCTTGCTGGCCGAGACTGCGTACCCCCAAGATCTGTCCTACTACTTGTTTATTATGATTGTGCGCACCGACACGCACGGCAAAGGCTACGGACGGAAGCTGCTGGAAACCGCAATGAGTGAGGTGCGAGATATGGCCACGCCGCCGCCCAATATCGACGGCCCTGCCAAGATGACGCTGCTCTCGGCTCCTACGGCCGCGGGATTCTACCATAAGCTTGGGTTCAAGGTGGGTTCCGCGAAACCGCGCACGCTGCTGGACGGCGAGGAAGTGACGTTCAATTACTTCTACATGAATGTTGACTAAATTTGTATATATAATGTATAATAGAGAGACGCGAGAGAGCACTGGTCATCTGAGGTGAGACACAGGTGAGACGCAGCGTGCATGGCGCGGCACCGTGGAAGAGGGTAGCGGTGTGTACATCACGTGTTTTACTCAGCAATTATTCAGCAACACCAAATTTCAGTTCCCACTTTGCACGGCCCCGCGTTACATCGCGTTTGGCAGAGTGATCGCGGTTTCGGCCGAGCCCCAGCCTTAGACACGACCCACACGCCGATTTTCCGAACCACGAAAAAACGTGGAGTTCGACAGCCACCGGATCTGGTCACTTCTTCGCTTGTGTGACGTGACTAGGCGACCATGGCGACCGTTCTCGACGGTTTTGTCGCGCATCTGAGCGATCCGAAAAAGGATCTGCGCTCGAAAATCAACGTAGCCACGGATCTAAGGGATGCCGTGGAAATCAACCAAATCACCGCCGAGCAGGACGGCTTTGTGACGCGGCTGCTGCCCGAAATCACGAAACTGCTCGACGCCGTCCCCGTCTCGCTCGTGCCGAGCTCGCTCGAGCAGAAGCTGCGGCACTGCCTGCTCGACGTGCTCTCGCGCCTGCAGCCCAGCGAGGCGCTCAAGCCCGTGTGCAAGGACATGATGGAGCTCGCAATGCGCACCGTGCGCACTGACAACGAGAAGAACGGCGTGCTGGCCATGAGGATTCTGACGTACCTCCACCGCGCGTTCAAGGCCGAGCTGGTCGACTACGTCCAGCCGTTTTTCGACTTGGTCATCGATATCGGGAACAGCATGCCCAAAATGGTCCACGATCTGTTCGACGTGAGCAGCTCCGAGGAGGACAATGGGCTAGGCTCGCTGGGAGGAGGCTTGCTGGGAGGCCCCGGCGACACGGCCTCGCCGAGCATGCCCAGTGCGGCTGCCACGCCCGGCGCGGGCAGCGCGAACACCAGCGGCACCGGAGGAAGTGGCGCCACGACCGCGGGCGCGACGGCGTCGCCCGCTGCAGAGGGAAAAGCTCGGCTGGGCGCCGCCGTTCGTGGCGGAGGCGCTCGACTACGCGTCAACGCTGAGCGGCGCGCTGAC
>JAKUAQ010000064.1:0-34865 GCA_030562965.1 Starmerella ratchasimensis | reverse complement strand
TAGCTTGAAACAGTCATTTGCCCGCACCCTTGGCTGCCAACTTCTGCCTCAACCCTCCAGGATATCGCCGGGGCAGGGATCCTAATCCGTACAACTCGCATGAGTTCGGATCACCAGATGCGCCAGCACTGGAGGCGGCGCGGCCCGAGGCGCGGGAGATGGCAGAGGCGCTCGTGGGGCCCGAGTACGCAGCCGCGGGCGAGGCCAGCCCAGAAGAACGCGCTGCCAGCCCAGAAGAACGCGCTGCCAGCCAGGAACGAAGCCGCAGCCAGGAAAGAAGCCGCAGCCCCTCGAGCCAGTCCCCCGATGCCGCCAGCCATTCCCCTGGGGATGCCTCCAGCGACGCCAGCCAAGGCTCGATCCAGCCGACGCCCCGCGCACAGCCCGACGAAGACCTCATGGCGAACTTGTCGCGCCTCTCCGTCCAGCCGACGCCCGGGTCGCGGCCCGGGTCGCGGCGCTTGCCGTCGTCCGAGCAGCCGTCCGAGCAGCCGTCGCCGCCCGCGCCGTCGTCGCTGCCCATCGACGAGGCCCCTCAGTGGTCGTCCACGCCGTCCACCCGGCGTGTGCGCTCGGCGGAGTCAGCAGCGGGGCGGCTGGTGCTGGACCCGGAGCAGTTCGATCTAAGGCCGCGCTCAGCTCAGTCGCCTGAGCCTCAGTCGGCTGAGTCTCATACAGCACAGTCCCATTCAGCACAGTCTCATTCAGTCCATTCAGCACAGTCTGCTCAAGCAAAGTCTGAGTCTGTCCAGTCTCAATCTACACAGCCCGGGCAATCTACACAGCCGGGGCAGTCCCTGCTGCTGGCCAACCTGAGCCCGCTCGAGCAGCCCGAGGCCAAGCCCGTGCCCGCCTCCCGGTGGTACCTGAGCGACGCCTCGCTGAACGCGTCGAGCGCAGCGCACGCCGACGCCTCCTCGAGCGCCTCTGCCTCGAGCGCCTCTGCTTCTGCTTCTGCCAGCGCTGCGAGCGCTGCGAGCGCCGACTCGTCGCACAGCTCGGCGGCCAGCTCGGTGGCCAGCTCGGCGCATGGCTCGGCCGAGAAGCTCCGCGGCCAGGCGCTGGCGCAGCTGCTCGAGCTGGCCGCCGAGCTGGCCGCCGGCACGGCCTCGCAGGCGCAGCTCGCCGAGCTGCTGGCCATCACGCAGGGCTCCGCGGCTGCGCCGTGTCCCGCGTGGCGCCCGGCTGCCATCTTCAGCTGGCCGCGCATGGCGTTCAAGGTGCTCATTCCGCTGCCCGGCTACGTTGCCGGCATCGTGGAGCACGACGCGGACCCGCGCCTCATCGAGCAGGCCGTGAGGCTGCTCGCGGCGCTGCTGCAGTCCGACCTCGAGGCCGTCCCGGTGTACCTGCCGTTCTCCACGCTGCTGCCCGCGTTCAAGGCGCTGGCGCCGTGGTCGCGGCGGCCCGCGGCGGCCGGCGTGCGCGGCCTCGTCGACCGCCTGCTCGAGCTCGCGGCGCGGCAGAAGGACCACGAGAGCCCGGCGTCGGTGATGGCGGCGTGCGCGGGCGTCGCGGACCGCGCGCTGCAGCTCGACCTGATCGCGAGCATGGTGCTGTACCGCCGGAAGGTCGTGGCCGAGAACCTGCCGCAGCTTCGCGACGTCGTCGCCGACGCGCTGCAGGACGAGGCCGCAGCGCCGCTCCTCGCGCGCACGCTCGCGCAGCTGCGCGAGCACGAGCACCTGCTGCACTACGGGCTGCTCCAGTCGCTCTCCAAAGCCCAGTGCGCGCAGATCGAACTGCTTGCGGGTTCGGAGGGCGTGTAGTTTAGTTAGTTTGGCTTAGTTAGTTTAGTGATTTGATATGTGAAGTAGCTATGGATAAAGGATGGCAGAGCATAGCAGTATTTTACAGCATGGCAGTACATATGGCAGTTATTGCAGTGCATATAGCACCGCTGTGACATTGCAGCATCTAGCATTTATGGCAGTGCACTAGCAGTATTTAGCATAGCCTCAGCAAGTACACAGCAGTGCAGCACCGGGCTAACTGCTGTCTGCTTGTATTTGATCTGCTTGCACGGCTGTCTGCTTGCATTTGCTGCTTGTGTTTGATCTGCGTGCTGATCTGCTTGCGTGCTGTATGTCTCCTCAGTGATCTCCTCAGCCGGCCTCGCTCCTACTCCGCCTTCTTCACGGCAGACTCGGCGCGCGCCTTCGCCGCAGCGGCGTTCCATCGCGAGATCACGTCGTCGCTCTCCGCCGTGTTCGCCTGGAACTGCAGCCGCGAGCCCACGACGTAGGTGAGCACGCCGGCCACCGCAAGGGTCCCGAGCGCAAAGTACGTGTTCGGCTTGTAGTTCTTGGGAATGAAGTACCAGCCGCCCGCCGGCGACCACGCCTCTCCTTTGATTGCACCGCCAGCCATGATCGACGTAGTTACTGGAATTTGTCTGGTCAGGGTTCCGCTTGGCCTAGGGCCTGGGAGATCGAGGCCGACGTGACCAACCCTCCTCAAGGTCACCCGTTGGGACCACACCCGAGAGCACACCAACGAGCACAAACAAAAGAGCCCCACACGAACTATGTTGGTATCCTAGCCAATTCGCCGAATTAACTGAATCTCTATATCTATGGTGCCAGTTACGGTGGTTCATGGGTAAGGAGCAGCGGATCGGTCAATGCCTAAGGTTATGGCTATCCCAATGGGGTAGGCACACCTACGACCGTCCTGTCATGCTGCACAAATAAAGCTAGCCTACCAGCGGCTTAAAACGGTATATATATCAGGGAGATCACCTTCAACGGCTTCCCTGAAAACGTATTCGCTCAATCAATGTTGCACATCCTGCTGCTCGTTCTGGGCCTCGTGCTCAACCAAGGCGTCGGTCAGAACTACCTCACGCTGAACCTGCCTGAGTATTCGTTTGGTTCGAAAACTTCGATGGCCATCTCTGCTTCCACTGCTGCGCCTCTCCACAGGACTTCGATTGGCGAGTTTGACGAAATCCTTCAAGACAATGCCACAACCGAAGACAACTTCAGAAACGAAGACAGTACCCAGCACAAAGACAAGAACCAGCACAAAGAGAACACCCAGTTTAATACGTCCAATGAAATTGCAGTGGTGGCCACGCCACCCGTTTTCGAGGCCACGTCAATGTTCTCCACAGCGGCTCTGATATCCGCTCTCCTCCGATTTCTCGCCGGTCGGATCCTCCACGACGACTACTTCACGCTCACGCTCAACTGCCTGCCCTTCGTCTCGGCGAAGCTCGTCGTTTCGCTCGCGTTCGTGCCGCTGGCGTACACGCTCTGGCGGTATGCCGGCATGGCCGTGGCACTGGGCCTGATGATGTGGAAAATCGAGCCGTTCATCCACTTGGGCGTCGCCACGGGCCTCAACGTCGCTCTGATTGCCTACTACGTCTTCGCGGCGGGCTTCCAGCTGGTCCAAAACGGGTTCACGCTGCACTTCTGGGGCCGCGAGGTGCGTCTGAGCTGCCAGATCACGCCCACTGCCGCTGAGTACGATTTCAGCGAGTACATTCTCTGCGATTCGTCGAGCGAAACGTCGGAACTTGACCTCGATCTCGACCTTGATTTCGTCCTGGAGGATGTCGAGGTGGATGGTGCTGATCCGTGCTCTTCCTCTTCTTCCGAAGGCGAGTCGATGTTTGTCGACTGTCCCATTCGGCTGAGCATTTCGTCCGCCAAAGATCTCATTGATCTGCACGGATCGGCTCTCGGAACGCCTCAATTCTGCCTGCCTCGGATCGAAATGCCTCAACCAGCTTCTGTGTCTACGCTAAGTTCTCTGAGTGGTCTCCACATTGTTCAGCCCATCGAGTCGCCCCACATTGCGTCTCACATTGCTCCGCCTCCCATCGAATCTACCTTCAACGCACCTACCTTCAACGAACCTAGCATCAACGCACCCAACTTCACCGCACCTTCCTTCAACATACCTAACTTCGGTATTGAACCCAGCACGGGAACAGCACCCAAGCCGACCCCTTCCGAAACGAAACCTGTGAACGTAGTGCGAACGCCTCCTTTGACGCCTCAGTTGTACACCCAGGGACTAAGGTCCCTCAGTGTGAGTCTCAACGAGTCCGATGTGGACTGCTACCTCGACCTGATCCAGAGCCGGCCTGACCTGGCGCCTTTCGCCCCATTTGATTCGCGTCCTGCCTCGGTCTATCTGGACGCACCGGCCAGCTTCGAGCCGGTGGTGGGGTCGTATGCCTACGATGCTAACGGCCAGCTGGTTATTCCCACTTCTCCCACTTCACCCGCCGATCCGCTGAGTTACTCGCCCGTCATGACGCCGCAGTCCGTGCCATACAGCCGCTACCCGCCGCCCAGCCCGGCCAACTCGCTGGGCTCGCAGCGTACGTGGGGCGAATCGGACTACGGCGAGCTCACGCCGGGCACGTCGCCTATTGGGGACCGCCAGGCCAAGCGCAGCCACGTGCGTGAGGCTGAGTACGTCAACACCGCCTACACCAACACCAACACCAACACCAACACCAACACCAACACCAAAATTACCGCCACGCAATGCTCGGATCCTGCTCTGCTTTCCAACGACTTCCAGGCGTTAATTGAGGAGAGTGTCCGCACTATGGTCACCTACCTTCCGTCTGCCACCGACCTGCCGCCGACTACCACCGAAATGCCCAGCGACACTATAGCCATCCACAACACGCTCCTTCTTCTCTCGAACCTCTGCGATCTCGAGTACTGGCTGCAGCACCTGATTGCGCAGCAGGTCACGAACCCCCTCGTTCGGCTCGAAGCGCTCACGGCTACCTACCAGAAGAAACTGCACCACCGGCTGGCCGAGAAGTGCCACGCATTTGAGGTCCTGCAGCGCCTGAACGCGCTGTTGGTCTCGTCACCCAGCCTGGACGATGTCGAGCCGTTTGTGGAGACCTGCATGATCACGGTGAACGCCCGGCGCCAGCTCATGGCGGACAACGAGAACCTGCTAAAAACCACGTACTGCGGCCCGGATCTGGCTGAGTTCGGCGCCAGCTGCCACCGCGAGATCCGACGCTGCTTCGAGGACATGTTCCAGCTGTCGCTCGACCATTTCCGCGACGACCTGATCAACTGCAGCCAAACAACGTCCCGGGCCGGTGATTTCCACCGCCGCAAGCTCACCGTCCTCAAATGCCGCGCGGTGCTCGGCTCCACGACCGACCTGGCCGAAAACATCATCGCTGGGATTAGCTTCTGCCTCAATCCTCTGCGCCGCCGTGAGATCGCGATGATCGGGTACCTCGTGGGCGCGGAGCCGCTGTACAAGGAGTTCAGCCGGCGCGATCTGCCGGCTGTGCGAGACGAAATCTACCGCCTCCGTCAAGAGCTCCGGAAACAGCTGGGCGAGCAGCCGTTCAAAAGCATCAAACGATCGCTCGCAAAGATCAAGTAATACATCGATAAAATCACCCGATGACCCAAACACCAAATCAGTCTATTTATTATCCTATTTATTATCCTATTTATTATCCATCGATATTCAATGCACACTATGTATACAGCTCTTATGCCTGGCTTCTACTATATCTTTGGAGAGCAATCTAACAGCTTCCAGCAAATCGCTTGTGATTTGTTTATTTTTTTGCCCGAACGTGCAGTCTAGCCGCTGGCATTTGGCAGATCTAGCAGCTGACCCTTGGACGCAAAGGCATCAACGTGTCTCGGAGGCTGCACATGCATGATCCCCTCCTTATCTACCCTGCGCCTTAAAATAGAGCACTGCGGTGCTGCTGCGGATGTCGATATATACGTTGCAGTCAATGCTGGTTATAATTCTTTAATACTCTGAATATGCCGTGTCTTCATTTGCTGTTTTTTTTTTTTTTTTTCTGTCTCCTATATGCTGGTAGTATTTATGTAAAGGCGTAATCAGTGATCATGAGCTAAGCCGGGAAATATCGGCCAATAAAAAACCCTACTCTCTAGAAGACCGGGTACAGACTTTGGTGCAATCTGATGATGCCCAACTTGCGTCTCCCATCAATGATCCCACACTGCTCTCAGTATCTCTCAATATAAATAAAATTGCTGGGAACTGGAAAATTTGCTCTTATGTTTATTTAATGCACAGTATCCAGATATGTTCGCCAATTTTTCTCTCCCTTGCGCTATCCAGCGAATATGGCGTCTTAATTGAACTCGGCACTTGTGATGGGTGAATGAGACCGGGTCAAACCCTGGGTAAGAAAAACCGGGTTCGAGAGACCGTGTATGTCAAGATCTAGCACGTTATTCGAAGGGAAGGGTTCCACTAACTGCTTTAAAACGGGGACCAATTTCCCCCGCCAGGTAAATCAGCTCGGGTACTACTATCTATCTACCCACGCTTTGAGGCTGTACGAACACTTACCTCGGGCCCACCCTATACACCTCTCCATTGATAAGGTGCCCCTAATAGCGTCCACTGATAAGCTGGCATTGACAACCTGATCCAGTTATTCTTCATTTCCACAAAAGCTCATTGGCGAGGTTCAACTAATGTTTTTCGAGACCCCTCTTCTGCGCTCTACTTATTTCCCTCAAGATGTTCTCTTGAAGCTCGAAAACACCCAGCCTTCTGGATCTTTCAAAAGCCGAGGAATCACGAAGCTGGTCGAATCGAAAGTTGCTGGTAACGAGAACAGCCACGTGTTTGCGTGCTCGGGAGGAAACGCTGGTCTTGCCGCTGCTGAGGCCGCTGCGGGCCTTGGCGTGAAATGCACCGTTGTGGTTCCCACTACCACGAAACCTCGTATGATCGAGAGAATTCGTAAACTGGGTGCGGAGACGGTGGTACACGGCTCTTTGCTGGCCGAGGCTGATGTTCAAATGAAGGAAATGATCCTCAAGGCTGAGAATGATGGAGAACATGCGGTGTACTGCCATCCCTTCGACAACCCGATCATTTGGGACGGTCACAGCACCATGATCGATGAGATACAAAAGCAGATCGCTAGCTACCCTACTCCGAACCAGCGCCCGGGTGCAATCGTGCTTTCATGTGGAGGCGGTGGACTCTATCTGGGCGTCATGGAGGGCCTTGAACGCGTTGGTTGGGCCGATAAGGTACCTGTGATCGTAGTGGAGACTGAGGGTGCACCCACCTTCAGCGAGTCTCTCAAGGCGCACCACTCTGTCACACTGACCCACGTAAACACCATCGCATCTTCTTTGGCCTCTATTTACGTTCCTGAGCGTGCTGTTGAGCTGGCTATGAAGTATAACAGTAAATCGGTCTTGGTCTCGGACGCGCAGTCAGTGACTGCAGCTAAGCAGTTTGCATCGGATCATTGCATCATTGTCGAACCGGCATGTGCAGCTACCCTGGCTGTGGTGTATAGCGGTGATTTGGCGAAGTACCAGAATGATGGGCCGGTGGTCGCGATCGTCTGCGGTGGATCGTCGTGGGGACCGCAGGATGTCAAGTCTTGAACGTTTCGCTCTCTGTATTATAGGGTACATACATTTTTATCAATGCATGCTTAAATCCGCATCTCTTCCAGCGGAATGCTTGGAAACCACCCCAGGGTAGAACCCTCTGTGCGATGTTCGTCAGTGTACCAGCTCCACCCTGCCCTTGACATATGTGACGTTGATAATCTATGGGTTTGCATAGTAGTTATGTTCTATTGCGTGTAGTAAACTAGTTGTCTGTTTTGGTAGTTGTAATGTGTCTATATGTTCGGTCTATGGTCTAATCTTCGATTTCGTGATATTTCTCAATTGGTGGGCAATGAGATGGGGAGGTCAATTAGAAGCTATATGCATCAGATATAAAGTCGGTAAGCACAGATACTTGCACATAAAAACCGATGGAGCTATACAAACGGCCCCAAATTTACGGCAGGCAATCCCAACTCGTTAAAATTGCACTAATTAGAGAGGCGGAAGGCCTACCAAGCTCGGAAAATTAAAGATGAAACGGCCCAAGACGCACCCAAACCACCCTCCGAAGCAATATAAGCAATGCTACCAAGGCATTAATTTCTCGCAAGGCCATAGCTGGACACAAAAAAAAAGCCGGATTGTTCGATATATTTATCAAGAGTTTACTACAGATCATATAAACGCAGCTCAAGGATTTAGTATATATTGTTATTACCATCTCTCACACGAACTGAGGAACTCACCGTTGCTAAGCTTCCTGATAACGGCACAGGAAATGCGGGAGCACCGATGCGGCTTGCAGCACGCGACCTATCTTGTGAATATTTCAATTATATATCCTGCAGAATGCCCGGAAAATCTGTAGTTTAAGTGGTCGTTTGGCGGACGGCACTTGCCTGCGGGGATTGCGTGCAGTACCCCCGACCCTCTCCAACGGTTCGCGTGCCTCGGGCCTATCATTGATAGCCGAGCACCGCTTGAACGCAAAAGAAATGAATGTGGGCTCGGCATTCGCGGTAAGGGCTGATATAAAATATGGAGGCCGACGGTGTGATTCGCACTACCGTGTCGGCGCGACCCTCCGCCCTGAAGTAATATATACATAATTTTTCTTTCCAGTAAGCGGTCGAACCTCCCGACAGCCATGCAGCATAGCTGAATCAACCCACGCGTTTGACACATACCTTCTGTAGTCGCCCCTGAGATAAAACGACTATAATAGCCCATAGTCGGAATTGCTCGAGAACTGTGATCGAAAACTGTGACAACGAAATCATCGACATCTTAAAATTGCTTTGAAGCTGATTTATTCAAAGCAGCGCCAGGTTTTTTCCGTTTGACTTCAAATTCACGCAAATCGCACACACTAAGCCAACACTGTAAACCAATTCGTATCTGTGCAGTCGGACGGAAAAGAACTCATCAACTTAGGCATACAAAGACGCCAGTAGACAAATTCACAGACTGGACTAGGTGAAACCACATACGCGAACCACTACACCTGCAGACTCTACAACATGCTATTTTTCGATACCAAAAGCAATTTCGGATACGCCTGGGAAGAGGTTACTAAAGCCAACTGGCAGAAGTACCCGAATGACATCACAAAGCACGTGGAGAGCGTCGATATCCTCCGCCGTGACGTGGATCCGAAAACCGGAGTTCTTCGTACGGAGCGACTCATAGGGTGCCGGCAGCAAGTTCCGCTATGGATTCGCAAAGTTCTCGGCACCTCTGGCCGCGCGTTCGTGCGTGAGGTCAGCGAGGTCGACCCCAAAGCTGGAACACTAGTCCTGCGTTCCCAGAACCTCGACTACGCTTCAATTCTCACTGTGAACGAATTCGTAAAATACGAGCGCGACAACTCAAGCCCGCATAAGAACACCCTTTTCACACAAAAAGCGACATTCACATCGGGCCTTTCACTAGCCAAGCTCTGCCAGAAGCTGGAAGAGTACTCGATCAATAAATTCGAGCAGAACGCTGTTCTAGGCCGCGAGGCGTTTGAACAGGTGCTGAACCGAGTGTCTGCTTCTAGCAAGGCTAACAACGCGAGACCTATTGCTTAAAATCGCCGCGGATATACATATACAGGCCGGGTAGAACACTGGCGTATTTATTTATTGTCCACAGGATGATGTGTGGGCCGTTTTATAGAGAGTTAGACTAGGATATGGTTGCCGGATTCTCAGCTGCCCATTTTGAACATCGCTTTTTTCACAAACGTCGCTCTAATTTGGCGTTCGACTGGCTATATAATTCAATTAGTTCCGGTAGATCCGAATCCGCCAGCGGCTCGTTCGGTTTCGTCCAAGGACTTAACAACTTCAATATCACCATTCCAGATCTTCTCAATGACCAGCTGCGCAATGCGGTCTCCCTCCTTGACAGTGAAGTCCTCATCAGAGTGATTGAAGAGAACCACACCAACTTCTCCACGGTAGTCAGCATCAATAACGCCTGCGCCAGTGCTGATACCATTCTTGACGGCGAGTCCCGAACGAGGAGCCACTCTACCATATGTGCCCTCAGCAAGGGCGATGGTGAGGCCAGTCTTAACGACACCTCGACCCCTCGCTTCAATGACAGTTTTTTCTATGCTGTAGAGATCATATCCGGCCGCCAATGAGGATCCGCGAGTAGGAACCTTGGCCTTTGCGTGAGTGAGTAATACCTTGAGCGACATTTATTTGTGAACTTTGACGTGCAGAGTAGAAGGTGCCTCAAGGTATTGATCTATACTACTCGACGCGTCGAGGCCTTACCCTAGGTCTTGTCGCGACACTCCTGGGATCCGGCGTCGGTGTGGCATGTCTTCCTCCACGCTCGAGAGTGGGGATGGTTTGTGCTTTTTGACCTAAGATAAGGATGCATAATGCATAACCACCGATAGTTATGAAATTACATCCTAATAAATACCGGTTCCTACGATAGAGCTTGATTTCCTGGAAGCACGGAGTACTTGATCCTTGCTACAACACATACGCATACATAGTACCATAAGAGAATAAACTCACTCGCGCAGGTATATTATATATATGTATATCTGTTTCTGATGCATGTGCAAATGTACTTTCTGACATATGACTCGGAAATGCCGCATCGCATGGAACGTTGTCACTCAACACGAAGCTTCGGCTTGCGATGCACACAAGCGTATCGGAGTTCCTTGAGCGCTACAAGCACCACCAAACCGCAAGCCAAGATCATAGCACCAGCATACAGATCGAGACTCCGGCACCGGTTTTCTTCAGAAAAAGATGTAGGATGTCAAGGAAGAGGAATATATAATATATCTATATATCTATATATATATATGTACATAAACATATGAATTATAAACCTTAGGCGAGTCTAAATCGCTCACTGTTAAGGTTGCTATAGGTTTACACACGGAGAGCGATTTCGCGACACATCGGCCAAACGGCCGTTTCATTCGAAAAAAGGGACATTTTCACGAAATCTAACTAAATAAGACAATTATATCATGGTTTAGACCCCTACTCTTTTAATAAAATACTGAGATCGGCTGGTGACGGACCACTCGGAATGCCCCGGAACATGGGGCGATCCAGCGAACTGGTCACACTCTGGTTCAGGGTTTTCCAAACCCCTGCCGTGCAGTCATTGTCTTGCAGGACAACACAAGACCTTTTAGCCACCCGGGACTCATGGGGAATTAGGGTAAGAAACCGATGCCGCTGAGTGCCGCTCAGAGTGGCGGTCGATCGAACACCGACCTGGATGAAAAATCGCACATTAAGGAGGAGGATACAAAATATAGATACATATACGTAACAAGCGTACTACCTGTAGTATCTTGTCAATCGAGAGAAAAAATACCCGCAATCTCACTGCCGATCGGCCGGTGCAAACTTGCTCTGACCGACGTCACTAAGTACGGCCAATCGAAAGTTACCGAAGCTGAGCAGAGACTTAGGGTGCAGGTTTGAACGCATGACATAAGCCTGCATAACGTCTTTATCAAAGCACCCACACCCTCAACCTCAGCTAACGAAGCAACGGGCGTGGCCAATTAGACAAAGTAGCGTGAAACAGTGGTGTGCGACTACCGCAACGAGCGTCACGATAATACGCTAAAGCAATCTCTGAAAATACTAAAACGATACTGGTGGTGTGGTATTGTTAGAAACCTAACATGAATTAATGTACTTACTGCCTAAATAGCACAAATATGGTGATTAGCACTAGTTCAGACAGCTGAAGTTAACAGCGTTGTACGGAACTCAGCGGCTTAAAGGAAGAGAGCAGCGGCACCGACAGCAGCACCAACACCAACAGCGGTGATGGCACCACCAGAGACGGCGACAGAGTTAGCAGCGTTGTCAGACTTGTTCTTCTTGGCCTCGACAGAAGCGATGAGAGCAATGGCGACGAAAGCAGTGTTCATTTTTGATATTAAGTGAAGGTGGATGAGAGAAAATGTGGGAATTGAGACCACTTATATACATGACTACACGTGACAGATTTGTTTGGGATTTTACGAGGTTAGGTTATGTTTGTTACGTTTATCACGGATCGGGTACAGAAGCGGCCGGTGTATGCAAGCAGCCGTTACCCAATGGAGGGTTTGTACCACTTAGAACCTAACATCAATCACGGGTTATTCAACCCTTTTTCCTTGTGAGGCCGAACGCATCTCATAAAAGCAATGAACGCACGAGCGCTACACACAATTTCGCAGGATACATGTAGGGCCTAGGCCTTTGATAACAACGCACCAAAAGTGCTTGCTGTTTGTTTTTGATGAGTAAAGTATGGTGCCTACTGCTGCTTAATATTCAGTTCCGCCCGCGGTTCTAAGTTCTCTACATAATAGTTAGTGTAACCTTTAATGATAAAGGCTAAGCACAAGCAGTGATCTGGAATAGTCTCATCGGCGTTTCTATAGGTGGTCTCTCTCCTCTAACCCTCATAGCCCAGGGTATTATTGCAAGTTGTCATATAACATATACCCTGAAAATTCACGCTATAGCTATTGCGATGTCTCTAATGAAGTTATGTTGAGACCAACTTCTTCCTATGGAGACAGGTTCCCAACATTCCGACCAATATCCTCGGAATAAATAGTATCAGATATTATGTCTTGATCTGGAACTGAGAGCCCACATGTGTTTTTGTTTACAGAGGCGAGAATTGTAATGCAGAGGTAGATGCATACACACATGCATCTCTCTCTCCCTATCGAGAGAAGCCGTTTACAGACTACATAAACCCTAGACATACAAACTCCCCGGGCAATACAACACCACCTAACCCATTCGGCAGACCGAGTTGCCAACGTTTGATTAGAATAGCAAATGGAGCTGGGTGCCCTGCATGAGCCGTATGCTCGACCTTATATGTATACGTATGTGTATATCTATCTATATATATTTGATAGCTTATAATGTCGATAAGTAGCTCTGCGATTTTGCATTCGATGCAGGCAACTCATCTCTTGCGATCGTGTTTTGTTATTTATCGTCGCCTCAGGCCAAGCAATTTTGGAGCTAAGGGGTTCGACATGCTGGGCAGTTTTGAGCCAGCCAACCCTTGAGGCAGGTGTGTATGTTGAGAGTAAACAGGGTAAAGCTGGGTACAGTCCCACCTCAACTCAGTCCATGTTTAGGGCAACTCGGGTTGCAGCCGAAAGAGAGAAAGGCAAAGGAAACCGTTTCAATGGGCATCTCGCGAATTGCTGTTGAGAGACAGCTATATAATTTAACACTAAGCATCAAATAGGCTGGGATATTTGGCATATAGTAAGTAAGTAACCAGTTGCATGTAAGTCGCAGCGCAATATGACGTAGGCATGGTGATTGCATAGCAAGAGAGATGCCGTTCGGATGACATACCCTGGCCCTTTATTTCGAGAGCGATTAAAAAAATGAGGGCCTGGCCGGGAATTGAACCCGGGACCTCACGCATATTCAACAGCTGAGCTGCCAGGATTAAACCCGAAGCGTGAATCATACCCCTAGACCACCAGGCCGTTTCTCGTAACCGGCTAACCACCGTGCTACTGCTCATTGACTTGTTTTAGCGTTGAAATATGACGTATATGAGCCAACAGGAAAAACCTGTAATAAGATGATCGGGCGCTTAAGGCCGTAGCCGCTCAAGACAATCCTTTTGTTTGGCATTTTATAAGCTATTTATTTAAAAGTCATTGGTTGAGTTTGTTTGAACTTTGCAGTACTTGTCAAAAAGTGTCTTTATATGCTGTCTAGATCCCAGCCGAGGCCCAGCTGAAGCCGGCCGTTCTGGTATTTCTTATATAAGTCGTCATCCGCTTCTTCGTCCGCTTACTCAACCGCTTCTTTATCCGATTACTCATTTGCGGCAATATTTAGAGCTCTTAATCTTCTTCACAAATACGCATTTGGGTACATGCAATCTCTCTAAATTCTGCTTCATAGCAGCTTCCTAGAGCCTTGCGGTAGCAAATAAGTCCCTCAATATGCACTAAATACTACTAACGGAGATTTCCACGCGCGAAAGTATGTGTTAAGAGCCAGATATTCATCTAAATCACCCCTTCGACTCTGATCCATTTTACACCTCCATCACAGACGCAAATGCGACTTTATTTGGCTTATAGACCTTTTAGAGGTAGGTAGATCCTTTTCTAGTTCCCTCTATGATTTCAGAGGATTTTGAGAGAGATTTTGTAACCAGGAAACCTGAGTTATTATAGCCCAAACTATCGCTGTCATAACTTTCCTTTCTGTTGAGATGAAGATTTAAAATTCAACATTGTTATGCTAGAAAGATATAAAAATGCAAAGACGTAATTATTTGATCACATTAGACCAGTAACCGACTAAAACCATATCTTTTTACCAAAACTCGCCAATATCGGCAAGGTATCTAAACGTTACCAGCAATTGAAGCTATTTAAATTAATTTCGCATCTCTTTCAACATATTTCATATAACTATATTGGCTCAAAATTGTCTGCTCGGCGAGATATAAGCCCTTTTTTACGAACTCCCAAATACCTCAGAAAACACGCTCTCAATTCGTAGATTTGACCCTATATACTAAATTGCACTAAATATTATTTTTATTAGTGATTTAGGGCTGTTTTCGGGCAGTTAGCACCACCTATTTTTAAAACAATATTCGCGGCAACTACAGGCTCTAAAAATCAGTATTCTATCACTGTTTACCAAATTATAAATATCGAACTAATTACAAAGGCGCTCGGATGATTGTAAACACCTAAAACGCAATAGCTGAACTATACCCACACATATCGCGGATCGACTAGCTGATCTGGAGAGCTACGAGTCGTGAAACACCGAAAATGGTACTAATTTTCGATTACCGTGACTTTTATTTCTAGCCGTATCACGTCTCTTAGGTCGTTGGTTTTTAGACGTAACGTGTCGCTTTTGTGGTTTTGATCCGCTCCTAACCACTAGGGCAGACGAAAAATGAGTGATTTTCAGTGCGATCAAAAATGGCCATAAGTAGCCGTAAAGTGACCAATTCGAAACATATTTGATTATTTTTGATTTGGTGTAATCATACCTGAGGTGAATACACGTGAATACATTTTTAGTTGCATGTTGTGTCTACTTCTCTGTGAAATTGAGTACTTTTAGGTCTGATCTAGGCAAAATCATGGGGGGGACCTTACGAACAAAATCACCACCATACACAAATAGCAGCCATTAGCAGCATCCTAGAACGCTATAAACTGGGTAATATGAGAGACAATTACCTACTATTAAAAATATTGGAAAATTTTATATTTGTTCTTTTACAGAATACGATATAGGTAGCCCAACGCATTTTTAACCACTATAAATGAATAGTTTAATGCCTTGCCATGGTGATGGTGAAGGGGCCCTAACGAACCTCAGCGGTTAGCCCAAGCCATTCAATGAAACTACACCAGCACCACCAGATGATCTATCACGCCCATGGGAATTATTTGAAGATCAGCCTCCCTGATATGAGTCACAGTTCCTCTTGGTCTTAAGTTTGTGGAGTCACACCCGAATACGTGGACGTACATTTCTCGTTACAGGCCTAGTATTCCGTTTGGTTTGGCAAACCCCAAATCGTCAAACTTCGTGAAGAGAAGAAAAGAGATCAAGGAGCAGTTAAAGGAAATGCGTACGAAGAACGATGCGCTGACTGCTGGAGCCAAGGCGGCTAAAGCCAGGGCTGCTGTGGCAAGGACTGCAACCAAAGCTGGCCAAGCGGCCCAGGACTCACTCAATACCTTAGAGGATATCCAGGTATCGAAGAGCGTCACGGAAGGGTGCGTGGAACAGGCCAAACAAGTCCATTGTGCAGTCTGATCAGGCGGTCAAGCTGACTTGCACTTCAAAGTCTGACGAGCTAAGTAGCCAAAAGAAGTCGAGAAACCCAAACAATTCGAGGAAATCAAGCAATATTATAATTGGATTTGCGAGTGGCCCCTCAGTTGTTGTAGTCTTTTGGGTAATCGGTGATTGTTGAACCAGCTAACTCAACGAAAGTGGCCAGTGAGGTACATATAGTGAGTCTTTTCATAGACCTTCAGATAGGGCGGAGTATGTTGGGTACACCATAGTTCGACATTGAATCTTCGCTATAGAACCTTCAGTGACTATCGACATTTAAGGACTATCTATCATATAAAGGTATAAACGTACGAAGACAGAGTGATTCGACCAATTATTGTTCGAATAGCTACCCATTGACCTCCATTACGGCAAGCAGGTCTGAAACTGCGTTTTGTAAGTTATCGGCCCGCAGGTTCAATGAATATCGCTCGGGGCCCAGCACATATTCTGTTATTTCATCCCAGGTAGAATCAGTCCACGCCGCTCCAGGGTTCTCGGTAATATCCACAGAGGTGGTAATTTCCGCAGGCGGTGATTTGAATTCACAAAGTAACGTATTGTTGCTCTCTAGGTCTGCGAATGCGGCCGCGTAATTGTTGAGTTTCTCAGGTAGTTCATCCAGCACAGACTGCCATTCTCCCCCTAGAGCATTAACTTCTCGACCCGATTCGGTGATTACTGCGACTGATTGATCACTCAACGTGGATGTAAGCCCATCAGCCAACCTGTGGCTCAATTTCAGACCTCTGCTCATGATTTCAGTGCGAAGTACTTTCGCATACATACCAGACGTGACAGCTTCAGCCTCTATGGCAAATCTCAATTTACTCCATTGCATCACGCTTATAGCTACTTCTTCAAGAGAGTATTGAAGTTCATCCGGCTGCGGTGACATTGACATCGACACATAAACGTCCAGTCGCCGGGGTTTTGTGGATAGATGGGACCACAGTAACCGGGTTAGTTTTGCGCTTCTGTAAGGAACGTAGCTCCTCCCCATGAGTATAGCGTTAATCGATTCCAGAAACCATCTTAGGGCGTATTGGCCCATCGTGGTGTCTAAAACCTCAATCATGGTGAGTCCGCTAACACCACCGGAAAACCGGACATTATAGATGATCATCCCATTTTCATCTTCGTACCAGCTAAATTTATGACCACTTACCAGCTTTCTAGCGATGGCTTCTGCCTGTAGTCCGAAAACCACCACAAGCTTATTCTGGTCAGTGGGAGTGAATGGGAGTGGCAGAGTGCCTTCATACATGCGCTTGAAGGGAAGTGTTGCCTTTTCAGTAATGATGTACCCATCCTCAACAACGTATATCATATCCGCAGATCGCTTTGGAAGCACTGCGATAGACATTATCAAGCGGTGGTATTGCGTAACGCGGAGGTGAGTGAGACCAAGGGTCGGGGTAGATTTATATGTGGTGCACGCGCGCGTTGTCGGTTGACCGGGGTGAGGGACGGTGCGGGAACCAACTATGGGTGTAGTAACTGGATAGCCAAAACAAAATATATTATATATATGTATATGTCAAAAAATAGTAAAGGATACGAGAACTATGCTCTCAAGGGTGATACTGGAAAGTACTTCCTACCCCTACATACTGCTTTACCGACTTGTTACGAAAGCCGTGTTTATCATCATAATCATCATGCAAATGTTTATTTTCAGAGTCTCCACGTTTTCAAGGCACCAGATTGGCCGCTTCCCGGTGGTAACACCACAATAGGGATCCGGGCAGTGCTGACCTCGTGTTCGACCTGTCCCTTGGCCAATAGTTCGTTGTCCTCTTCTGCGAATGCGGATCCGGTTAAGCTCACAAATTCGAGTCTCAGGGTCCAATTTGCTGTGAGCTGTTCGGTATCCAGCCGTGGGGTGACGCTGGTCAGCGTGGGCAGGAATAGAGGCAGTTCTCTGAGCCCGTAGACACCTTGAAACTGACGTGCGTAGATTGTATACGTCATAGCTACCAGGTCCGAGTCACCACCGACTGAGGTATCCTGGCCCAATAGTTCGCGGTCGCTATCGTTACCGTTCTCATCACTTTCGCTCCTTCGGCCATCGCCTGATTCTCTATTATTTGATCGTTCTTCGCCATTAGTTGAGTTTCCGTTTCCAGAGTTATTGGCAGACTCATTCTTTTCAGGGACAGTTTTCGGTTTGTTCGTGCTTCCAAGGGCGGCGTAAGGCTCTTCTATCACCTCTTCAAGCTCTAGGAAAACACTGAGATGTAGACATGGTCGCTTGAAACGCACCTGAGCCGCTAAAACGTCGCCCACGGCAATAGCCGGCCGTGAGAGTACGAGCTGCGCGATATGATGGCGACCACGGTTTATGTCGTAATTCACCTTGGTGTACTGAGCTCCCGGAATATGGGCCAAGCTGCTGCTGCGACGGCGTCTGACATCTTCTTTAGGGTCATCAAGAAGCGATTTGACAAAGTCATCGAGCTCCTTAACGTTGTCGGCTACTTTTTCTTCAGCACTCTTGCCGGTAGTTAAGCTGAGATCGTTCAGGGCACTGCTGTCATTACAAGTCACGGTGCTGATCAATGTAGGTGGCGGGACATTCACCGGTTCCCGCAGATCAAATTTTGGCGGATGGGGCTCCGCCGGTGTGGGTGGTTTCGGGAGCAGCCGGAATGGTAAGAAGAGACGCGTATCCTGGGGTGTTCCATCGCGTTTGAGGCGCTCAAAACCGACCACGAGGTTGTATGTGATATGCAGTGACCGCGAGCGATAGGTAGGCGGCAAATTATCCGGGAGCGTGACTTCAAACGTGTATTTGGTGGAGCTGCAGCGGCTGAGGCCGGTGTTGAGATCACTGCTTGTTTCATCAGCACTGCTGCTTACACTCGGGTGTTCAGCAAACAGCAGAAGCTGGGACGTAGCGAATATCGGGTATTCGCCTTCATCACGGGCCACGGGTGTCTGACTGGGCTGAGTCACGAGATGTCGCAGACCATCGAGCACACCCGCGAAAAGACCACCTGAGGTTTGCGATGGACCGTAGTCAAATCCTCGTTTCGTGAGAACGGTGCCTGCTTTTTTGGTCTCACTGAACGGCTCGCTAAGAATCATTTCGCCGAGGCGGAACGAGCCTTGGACGGCGGCATAGCCACTAAGCAGCGTCGGGGGTGGATCTGAGTCCGTGAGGGTCGAAAACTCCACGGACATCGCCACTTTGTCCCCGGCGAAGACAAGTGGCGACTCAATGCTTGCTTCCACTTCCATGAGACCAAGTTTAGAGAGATAGATGCCCGGCCACTGATCAGCTTACTACTACTAATGGCCAACAGGGGGCCGATTAGGTAGGGGGTGTGGGTGATGTTGTTGGGAGTACCCGGAGGAGGGTGTGGTGCCGAAGGAGGGTGGACGAGCTGCGATCACCGTTGAGAGGGCTAGGGGTTGGCGCTACATGTGGGGAGCGCTATTGCGCGTGCGGCTCCCTAGATCCACTCAAGCCGGAGTGCTCTGAGCCAGCATCCAGAGCACCACAGACAGACAGAGCACTCAAAGCATCAAGCTAAACTAGTAAACACATCTTAAAACACTACGAATAGTTCTAAATAATACTCAGTAGATATTTTATCATTATTTTGCGTCGAATGTGGGGTCTATGGTATCACATACGATAGATATCGAGACGATCCTGGGCACCCGTCACCTTCATAAGTACACGTGTGCTGAGCTCATAGTCGTCGGGCCAGTTGCTGCTGAGTTCGAGCCAGCGGCGCACCTGTGGGGCATGTGACTTGCCAAACTCGAGCCACTCGTAAACGGCACGCTCGTAGAGACACGCCGGACCGGCCCACGGCTCTCCCAGCGCATGGTATGTCACCTTCTTCGAGCTGAGCCCCGCAACATCGCCGCTCACGACTCTATCACTGAGGGTCTTCACCATTTCGTAGCCCTGGCCGTAGTGCAACGAACGGCGAGCATACGTCGCCTCCAGCAGCTCGCGCGTGAACGCGTCGTCCATGCTTTCCGTGCGGTCTTCGCTGGCCGCCGAGTAGTGCAGACGCTTCACAACGGTGCCGGCCAGAGGCGGCGACATACGGCTCGGGCCGTTCCAGAAGTAGAGCGCCTCATACAGCGGCGACGTCGCAATAACGTCGGCGAGATCAGCCTTGCGCTGCTGGCTCATCGCGCGGAATTTCTCGACTTTGCGCACCACAAACCCGTCGAACGGCATCTTGCGGCCCAACACCTTCTTCTTACCCGTGGCTTGCGGGGCCTGGTTGAACCACTTCTCAGCCATCTTTTTGTGGTGCTGCGCCACGGCGCTCTTCGGGTCCTCGGCGCTGCGGTACAGCTCGAGGTGGCACGCCGCCGAGAGGTACATGTACAGCGGGTGGCTCCACGAGCTGACCTCCATGAGGTCGATGAACGCCTTGGCGGCTTCCTCCAAACGATCGAGGGACAGCAGGAACATCGTGCGGTCGAACACGAGCAAACCTTCGACCTGACGCATCTGGTTCGGACCGCACTCGGGGCTCTCGAGAATGGCCACGCCCTTCACGAGGTTCTGGTGGGTCACGAGACGGCCCTCCTGCAGCAGCCACAGATAGCCGTGGGGGTAGTAGACGCGCTGCTCGCGTAGCGCCGTCATCAGCTTCTCGCGCGTTTCCCGCAGCTCGCGCGGCGTCAGCTTCGCCGTGGTCTTGCCCGCGGACGAGGTCTTGCCCGACGACACGCTGGCGCTGCCGCTGCGCTCGAGCTTCTCCGCGCGGTCGCTGATCTGGTTCTCCTCCTCGGGGCTCAGCGTGATGTCCTGGTACTGCAGCTGGCCGTCGAAGAACATGATGAGCGCAATCAGCGCGAGCGAGCCGTGGATGTTGCGGAAGTTCGACGCGGCGCTCCACAGCATGGACAGCGCGGGCTCGCGCTCGCCGTGCAGGCCCACAACCGAGAGCAGGCGGGCGATCGACGGCGGCACGCTCGACAGAATGAGGTGCAGCAGGCCGGACATGACCTCCACGCCGCTCTGGACGTACTCGTCGATCGTGTCGCGCGGCGTCGTTGTGGGCGCGGCGTCAAAGCGCTTGCGCGAGCGCGCCGTGCGCTCGGCGTGCAGCCGCTCGAACTCGTGGTGCGGGCTGATCGAGTGCGTCGAGCGCACGCTGGGCGCAACAATGGACTGCGTCGACTGCAGCGACTGCAGCGACTGTGATGACTTCAGCGACGGCGACGACTTGATCGACTCCAGCGACTGCGCGGGGACGGGCGGCACGGGCGGCATGCTCGGCGCATGCTCGGCCGCAGGCTCGTGATCCATAGGCACAGAGAGGGCGGAAACCGTGTCGGCCGAGGGACGGCGGTAGTCCTTGGTTTTGAGCGGGGCATTGGCTACGTGGTTCGGGACATGCAGCGCTCCATTAGCCGTGCCACTGGGAACCGCCGGCACCGCACCGGGAGCCGCTTTGGGCGTACTGGGCGAGGTTGTGCTGGTGGGACCGGCAGCACCAAGGGGCGTGCTGGCTTTGCTGGGAGGACCGGCCGCACCGCCACGAGACGTGATGCTGTAGCCACGCTCAGCATTGACGGTCTCAACGTGCTTCCGCAGCTCCTCGAGCGCGAGGTATGTCTTGCGGATCTTCAGCAGGGCCTTGAGAATGTCGTACTTCGACTCGGTGAGCAGCATCGAAATCGCACCCAACAAACTGGACTCCTGCTCGGCCAGCTCGAACTCCGCACCGGGGCGGTAGCTCGAGGTCTGGAGACCAGAGGCCTGGGCCGTGCTCTTGTTCTTCGTGGCGCTCTGCTCGCTGGCACTCAGCGCATCAACAGCAGCGAGAATGGCCTCGGGCTCGAAGCTCACGGTGGCCTCGATGAAGCGCAGGACACCGGTCGCCACCTTGGTGAACAGCTTGTCGTCCACAGAGGTCAGGCGCGTCGCCTGGTCGATCTGGCCGTCCAGAACAGTGTCCATCGCTGAGAGCGCACGCTCTAGCTCGATGGATTCCTGCACAACCTGTGCCCTCTCTTCAGTGGTACTGGGAGCATGGGGCTCGGCTTTGCCGCGTCCCAAGCGAAGTGCTTTAAACATGGTGTTGTTGGCTCGTCAATTGGAAGAGAAAAAACGTTCGGAGTTCGGGGTGTCAGTGGATAGGAAGTGATTAAAACCGGATATAGAAAATACCGGGGAATTTTAGTAAACAGGGGGGAAAAAGCCGTAGTGATTTTACACTGGTAGACACGTCTCACCGGTTGACGTATTAACAGGTAGGGAATCTAATATTGTACAGGAAATATTCGTACCAAATTATTATTCGGACCAGGACTGTGGTACGGAAATCAGGACACGAATATCTATCGAGGCCAGTTAGTGAGGAATCTAAGGGAAGTCAATATAGCTGCCGTTGGCGGCGTGTGTGGGGTATGCTATATAACCAGGCTGTGCCTTGTAAACCTATCATACGGCCAGTCATATAAGCCGATCCGGACGTTGGGCGCGGGCACCCATTATTTCTCTCATTAATTCGTGCATCAAGGAGTGCCGGACGCAACCCTGGTATAACGGCGCGGGACTTTCGGAGACCAGAAAGCATGGTTCCCGGCCTCGCCCAACTTCTGCCCAGTCCCGGCAATGCCGGAAACAAACGGGGCCTCGGAAGCTGGCCGCTTGAGTCATTTTTCCGCGGCTACGTGAGTAAATCAGATACCAGGGAGCCTAAAATGTCTCAACACCTTGCTTAAGTTGGCGTGCTTCAGTGGATAGGATCTTATTAGGCAGGATTCGGCTCAGGGTGGTCGAACTCTGTGTTTCACGTGTTTGAGGAACTTTAGAAACTCTAATAGCCATGATCCTCTAGTGTTAGCTCACCTATTTAAAATTGGCAAAGCGTCAATTAATAGACCGAGTCCCCACGCCCGGGTGGTATTGCCTGGCGTCGAGTCACTTTAGGTGACCTCCAAAAATATGTCTCAGAATGACAAACCGCATATGAAAAGAATCATAGAATACTTCCGTGCGAGTATAACATCAGCCAAATCGCACCTCAACTCTTAGGTCAGTGATATAAAAGGCTCTAGACTCAGAATGGTCGAGCCTACGGCTTGAAAGCAGCCAACACAGAGAAATATACTTGGGCGAAAAGCCACCCGACCGCCGTTTGTGCTCTACAGAAAGTATATCACACCAGTCATTGGGCACTTTGATGTGAGCATGTCTACATGATCAGTTACTACTCACCGTTCACGTAATGACCGCATTGAGGCATATATCCGGCGAAGGGCATGGACAGGGCAGAGAACTCGGTGTGGTAAATTAAAGGCCCGGTAGCATCTTTTAGCACTATTGACGAGCGAAATCACACTGCACTGGCTAGCTAATGATATACTGACTCAAATGCCTCAACAGGCTGGTCTTTGGTAGCTACTACTCATCTCATCTGTATTCTACTGCCAATTGGCATTGAGCGTTGGGAAGGTTAGGCTTGAAGGAAGACTGGCTGGGAGCTGAAATGGAAGTTACCGCACCGTAAATGCTCTCAATTTATTATCAAGTCGTGTGGTATGAAACTGGGTTATGGCGAGTGGACATGGAAGAGCATTTCTATTTGATAAGTTTTGGGAAGGTATTGCCCAAAATCTGGATAGGATTCATATAGGCCAAACTGTTACATGGAATGATCACATGCTCGCGTAGCGTAATGGTTAACGCGTCGAACTTCTATTGCTTAAGTACATTCGAAGATTGCGGGTTCGAGTCCCGCCGTGAGTGCTTTTTTGCTCACTTCCTAAATTCGGATTTATTTTTATATTTTCTATTAAATACAATCCGTTTTCTATGTATATTGAATAATTATATACTCGCATTCCACTGCGAAACCCGTTTCAGTGGTACTGAGACCTTTTCTACGCCCGTTGCTGTTTTCTTCAACCGCCAGACCTCTTCGACACCCAACGATTCCACGTACTGGATCACCTTTCCATAGTTGAGCCCAATCTGCGTTGTATTGTGAGAATCGTCGCTCAAACAGAACTTACCTCCCTTCTGCGCTATATACGAGGCAATATCACGCTGAGGATACGGAGTAGACCATCCCTTGCGAATAGCCGAAGAGTTCAGTTCGAACATGCAGTCGTTGGCAATAGCTTCGTCCACTGTTTCTTGGATAATGGCCCAAGTCTCGGAGTCGACTACAGGAGTACGTTCGGCAAAGAGCCGGATGAGGTCATAATGTCCAATAACGGCTGGTTTCAAGCGGCGCAGCACAATTTGCAGACGCTTGAAGTATTTGAGCATCAGACTGGGCACCGGCTCTTTGCTCACCAGATCAGCCCAGGCTTCGGGGCTGTAATCTATAGGGATGTCACCCGAGTGATGCAGGGACCCGATGAAGAAGTCTACGTTGTACTCCTTCACCAAGGACTCAACCTTGTCTAAATAGGCGTCGTCGATGCCTTCTGCCTCGAAACCAATGAGAATCTCTATCCGATCCGCGTACTTCGCTCTTAACCGCCGCGCCTCTTGAATGTACTGGGAAAAGGTTTGCTCAAGGTCGGCTATAGTTGTTTGTGTTTCCAGTTCTTCTGGGTAAAGATGTACAGAAGAAATACGCGGCATATGTTCAGATAAGCACATCAGCTCGAATTTGAGCTCGATGGCCTGCATAATCATCTCCTCGAGTTGGTTTTTCGCATGCTGGCAGAACTGGCCAGAATGGCTGTGATGGGTATGCATGACTGAACGCGCCTGCTATCCGCCCCTAAATACCGCCCTAAACGCATACTTAGCCGATGATAGCGCAAACATTTAGTCTGATATTATAAACACGGGAACAACGTCTGTGGATCGGTGAACTTTTAATGCCGAATTAAATATCAGCCTAATTTCAGAAATTTTCAACTGGTTGTGCTGCTTGCTCGGAGGCAGCTCACCAGTTACAAGCATATATTACATGATAAATAAATATTAGAGCCCGCCTGCTGATAAATATTAGAGCCCGCCTGCTGATAAATATTAGAGCCCGCCTGCTGATAAATATTACAACCCGTACTGCTGTTTGAGTGCGCGAACCTGAGTCTGCTGGTCTGGTGGCAGCAATGAGAGCTGCTCCTCGGAGATCGCCACGACCTGTCTGATCATAGCCACCTGTTCGGGGGGCATGTTTTGGAATGGGTCCGCCGCTGCGGCAGCAACTGGGGCAGCATCCGGGGCAGCAGGCGCAGCTGGAGCAGCCGGAGCTGAAGCAGCCGGGGCAGCCGGAGCAACCAGAGCAGGTTCTACAGGGGGTGGGACAGGCGCGGTCTCAGGCATCGACTTCATGGCCTCGGTGACAACCTCTTCGTCGACCATACCCATGAGAAATTCGGCCTGCAGCACAGCATACGTCAGATCGGGGTTCGCTTCGAGCATGGCGTGGCCCTGGGCTGCATCCTGATCGAACACCTTTTTGAGGCCTTCTATCACATTCAGCAGGTCTTCCGGCTTGAATTTCGACAGAGTGAGCGATATAGAGTCGTCTGCGGGGACTTCTAAGATTGTTTGTGCCATTTCGACCTATGCCAAAGTCACTGAGGAAGTCAGCGGAGAAAGGAGTCAGAGAAGGAAAGATACAGAAGAAAGAGGTGTTAGAAGGAGACCCAAGCGCTCCAACACTCTATTACGATGGCCGCTCCTCAGCGATTTCAAACGCTTGAGTCTACTAGGAGTAGTACTGGCTGACCAGGGACTTTCTGCCGAGACACCCCTTACCACAGAAAGCCCTTTCCACTATCGAGGTTCTCAGTCCCAGCCCAATGGCAGCCGGTCATATCTAGCTTTAAACGTAGACCAATGAGTGGATTTAGTGGAAGCGGTGAGACGAGGATGCTTAATCTTCGCCAATCCGTTTAGCCATTATCGGAAATTTCCATATACAAATAATTTAAGAATACAACTGGGGTCTAGTGTGCAAACACGCTGATCGCTCAGCACCAGGCTCGGTAGAACTTGATGCTCCAGCGCTCCCATTTCGGACGCGCGTCCATTCTGGCCTTCGCCTCGCGTTCGGCCACGTAGTCCTCCTCCGTTTTCAGGCGGGCTCCCGTGACCAGGTCCACTGTGGCCGGGTTGACCGGTTTATTGCGGAACCACAGTTTGTGGACCACATAGATGAAGATGACGATGGGTAGAGATAGCCAAATCTCAAAGAAGTTGTATGCACTGGGCTTCTCTCCAATTGGGAAGATGCCGATCCACACCTGCAGACCCAGAATGGCGAGAATAATACCCAGGCTGAGACATGAGCCCCAGATGCCGTAGGGTGACACGAAGAACTGCTCGTTCAGGTTCCGGCCCTGCTTCTTCATGGCAATGCGCAGCATGATGTGGTTCCACACAATGGCGCCCCACGTGAACAGCGTGGCTTGACTGGAAATAGCCTGCATCCAGTCGAAGGCCACGTCACGCTTAGGGCTGGCCGCAATGAAGCCAATCAGACCGAACCCGCACGTAATAATCAGCGCCACGAGGGGCCGGCCCTGGCGGTCAACATACGACATGAAGCTCGGAGCACCGCTCTGCTGGGCGATGGCCAGCAGAGTGCGCGAGCAGGCGAAAACCGAGGCGTTACCCACGGAAAGCGAGGCCAGCAGAATGACGACGTTGATCACCGAAGGCAGGCCGCTGACGCCGGCAGCCTTGACAGCAAGCACGAACGGCGAGGCACTGCCGTCTTCGGAGATGCCCAGGTTCGGGTTCGTGTACGGCACGAGGCAGAAGCAGATGGTGAGACTCACGATGTAGAAGAGCATGATACGCCAAAACGTCTGCTTGACGACACTCGGCAGCGTCTTGTGCGGATTCTTCGACTCGGCGCTCGCCAGCACGGCGAGCTCACAGCCCGAGCACGCGAACGCCGCATTCACAAACACGTTCACAAAGCCCTTGAAGCCGTGGTGGAACGAGCCGGGGTCCCACCAGTAGTGCGTGCCGAAGTAGTGGTGCGTGGGTCCGCCGCCGGCCGTGACGACAACACCAAATATACAGAAACCCACAATGGTGATGATCTTGATGATGCTCAGCAGCGCCTCGGTCGAGGAGTAGACAAACGCGCCCGAGAAGCCGATGACCGTGAGCACCGTCCAGAACAGCGCGACCCAGGCCGCCGGGTTCACGTTTGTAGCGCCGTTGTTGTCGTAGGACCAGTAGCGCAGGATGATCGAGGAGGCGGTGAGCTCGAGGGGGAAAGTGACGAGCCAAAGCAAGGCGTAGCACCAGCCCGTGGCAATGCCGAAACTGTCGTCGACGAGACGAATGCTGAGCGACGTGTAGCTGCCGCTGACGTTGAAGCGGACGGCCTGTTCTGCGGCCGCATACATCATGAAGTACAACATGATACCAACCACAAAGAAGCCGATAATCACGGAGGCTGGGCCGGACGATGCGAGGTCCGAGCCCGAACCAATGAATAAACCGGATCCGATCGATCCGCCAATGGCCATGAGCGAAAGCGTGTATGCGGGCATGGTCTTGGCCAGCGGCGTGCCGGCCACTTTTGCGTTCTTGATCTCTTCTTCGGTCATGCCTGTGGTGTCGAGTTCTTCAATCACGGCTGGCTTGAACGAGTCGACAAACCGGCGGTACCGCGATTGTTCCACGGGAGTACCGGACTCATCCTCGTAGCTATTGTATGCCGAGACGTCGGGCTCTTTCTTGGCTTGGGAGGAGGCCAAACTGGAATCAGCGTCCGAGTTGAACAGTTTGGCTCCATAGTCTTGCGAGACCGGCTCGCTGGACATGGTGTAGGTCCCTCAAATTAGAGAACGGATGCTATGGTCCACAGGAATAAAATCCGATCTGATGTGAGGGGACCTTAGTTTGATGTTCTCAAGTCTTGCTTGCCTTAAGAGCACAGGTAGATCCGGTTAGTGTCTGTGTTGGACGAAATCAGCGATGCGGTGCGAAACGGATCCTTTTAGATCTTTATCCTGATATGCAGACAGATAAAATCGCGGCAGCAAAATGTTTAAACCTTTTTGCTTATCAGTTGCGTCAAATAAAAAAGACTGACTCTTTACTGTACAGACGCTTACCAGATCTGCAATGCTTAAGATTAGGTTAGTGCTGCTGCGAGCGGGCCCGTGCCCTGGATCAAAAATTTGTGAGGCCCAAGCCTGTCTAATCCTGACCCACCGCTGTTTCTGACTGGTGGTAGTATAATCTGGCCCTGTTCCTGCAGGGCTGGAAAAGCTGGAAAAGCTGAGCAGGGCTGCAGTGTAGGGCTAGCCAGCACTGCAGCTGGCGCAGCCACCTCGGCATGTATCGCACCCTTCTCGAGAGACCTCAGCCAAAGAAAAATTCCCACACGCTTTGCACACTTCTCTAGTACTCCTGCGAAAAATCTCCTTTGATCTATGTATAATTACTGTATACTAAGCTTCTATCAGCTGGGAACCTTCCCCCAGACCCTCGGCGCTAGCAGTGGCCAGTCAGAATTTGTCTCGTTCTAGTCCGCATAACCCTGCAACCTGTGGATTTTTATTCAACCAGTGCTTGCCTCTCAATTTTGACGGTCTGCAGGTGGATGTCGGAGGGCGCGTTCCGACTTGAGAGCGAAAAAAAGAAAAAGTATGCGTAGATCAATTACACAATTAAATTAGTTATTAACGAATTGAGGGGTGTACACGTCGCCGAGTCCCTGTCGCTGCGAATTGATTGAGTACTACACACTGAGTTGATCCGCATTCTGCCGATGTAAGGAAAGTGGGGGGACTCAGTGGGGTGCTGCTGCTGCCCACATCGATAAATGGCGGTTGGTCTGAGAGCTTAGCGGTGAGACAGTAGGCAAACCCTTTGACGGTGCAATTTCTCTCCGCAGAATTTGGCAGGTCGGTTAGGTGGCTGTCAGAAACATTTTTTTCACCGAGATTTTCAGGACACCGAAATTTTCACTGGTGAGAAAAAAACTGAGCCGGCGGCCGGGGAGCCTGGGGAGCGGGCGAGCTGAGGAGCGGGCGAACGCTAACTAATAAGATGCGATATACTGACTTTAGCCGCTATCAGTGAATTTATTCCCTAACTGTAATGTAATCTCGACACTTATGCCAATTGATAGCTAATGTAGATAAAGCCTGCGCCGTTATATCTTCGAGGGTCCAGGGCACTTCCAGGGCACCGTGCATTGAGGGCAAGGAAGGAACGTCATGACGTAGTTCCCAGTAGACAGCAATAGCAGAAACACTGTTGGATAAGTCCTAGTCGATACACTACAGAAGTAGAACCGAGGTAGACAAGCTAACATAGATATAACGGGTATACAATAAATAAGAGATCACGTTACGTTTCGTGGCTCTCCGGAAAACTTTCCTGGTGCGGCGTGTGCGGGTCAAAAGCTTCCGACGCGAGGTTTGGCGTGGCGAGGTTCGGCGTGCCGAGGCTGGGCGTGGCGAGCGGCGACGTGGCCGCGGACACGTTGCGGCTGCCCGCCGGGTTGCGCGTGACGTCGATGGGCGGCGGGCGGCGGAACAGGCCGAAGAAGCGGTCGAAGCCCTTGGGCTTGATGAGTTTCGTGCCCGGGTGCTCGGTGCTCACGAGGTGGAACAGGCCGGTGTCGGTGTGCTTGTAGAAGATGCGGAAGTTGTTTGTGGTGAGCCACTTCTCGGCCCACGGCTTGCCCCAGGAGGTGAGCGAGCCGGAGAAGTCGACGTCCACGCCGTGCGGGGCGCTGGCATGGGGCGCGGCACTCCCAGCGCCACTAGCACCACCAGCACCGCCGCCATTGGCTGTATTCTCGGTGGACGCCACGCTGTTCTTCTTAGCGTACGAGATGCCCTCCTTCACGCTCGAGAGCAAGGCGAGCAGGTAGTTCTCGACCTCGTGCCGGATGTAGTCCTCGCCGCCGACGTAGCCCATCGACTGCGGCTGCCAGCGGTCCTCGACGTCCCACGCGTCGGCGACGTCGTCGACGATCTTCTGGGCGAACGCGCGGTCGGCGTCGGTGAGCTTGAGCAGCGCGGCGAGCTCGGCGTTCGGCACGGCGACGTCCTTGGCCTCGATGTTGACGACGACGTCGAACTGGATGTCGCCGCTGAGGAACAGGTTGTTTGTCGTGCCGAGCATGCCGTAGCGCGTCTCCGGCTGCTTGAGGTCCTCGAACTGCTGCAGCGGCACGAACGGCGCGAACACGCCGCCCGCCGCGAAGATCTGCAGCGGGAAGCCACTGTACTTGAGCACGGCCGCGCGGTCGCCGGCGGGCGGCGCGGCGTCCAACGACGCGGGCGCGCGCAGGCCCAGCTCGTAGCTGCTCAGCAGCGGCGAGCCGGAGTCCTCGAGGTGGTTGATGAGGCCCGGAATGAGCGACACCAGCGCAAACTGCGTCGAGCCGAGAACGTCAGTGTCGTTCGCGTAGAACAGGATCTTCGACTCGAGCAGCATCGCCTTGAGGATCACAAGGACCTGGACGCCGAGGTCGTGCACGCACCGCTGCAAATTCATGCCGACCTGCAGGTCGTTGTCGTTGTTGAACCACAGCGGCATCTGCACGAGGTTCGCGTAGAAGTTGTCGATGATGCCGCGGTCGCGGAAGTTGCGCTGCTCGAAGTAGCTGCGCGTGACGACGGTCAGCTTCTCCTTGAACGGGCCGAAGATCGGCTTGCTCGCGATCACCACCACGGACTTCTGCACGACGCTGCGGCTGTAGTCCTCGGAGTCGTCGGCGATGTTGGTTCCGGCGCCTGCACTCCCACGGCCGCCGCCGCCGCTCTCCAGCAGCTCGCGCGAGATCTGGCGCGAGCACGCAATGCCGAACAGCGTCGTGACGTTGCGGAAGTCGCTCGTGCCCGCCTTGATGTGCCCGTCCTCGTCGCGCGTGAACGTCAGCGACGTCGACGCGGCCTTGTTGCGGTCGTACAGCAGCGTGAAGTAGCTGATGTTCTCCTCGAACTGGTGCGACCCGTCGGGCAGGCTCTGGAAGGGGAGGTACGGCCACATCGCGCTGTTAGAGCCGTCGGGGCCCACCCAGTACTCGACCTCGGGGCCGCGCGTGTGGTGGAACCCGACGACCGCCACGCCGAAGATCGGCGGCTCCGGCCGGAACGTGGGGTCCACGTCGGTCCGCAGCGGCGACGGCGCGTAGCGGTACTCCCTAGGGGAGTTCAGGGCGTTGCCAGCAGCAGCGTTGCCAGAGTTGGCGCTGAGGCCCAGGCCGCTGAGACTCGGCGGGAAGCGTTTCGAGGGGCTGGGAGGCGCCGACGACTTGCCTGCCGCCTTGGTTGGCTGCGACGTCGCGAGCGTCGGCGTCGCGAGCGTCGGCGTGGCGGCGGCGCTGCCCGGCGCGCTGGACGCGGTGCTGCCCGACGCAAAGCTCGCCATGCTGCCTGTGGCCACGCTCGAGATGCTGCCGGGCGCGGGGCTATGTACACTCAGCGGGCTGCGTCCCAGGCCGCTGCCGAGGCCCGTGGTGGCGCTTGCGGCGGAGCTGGGCGCGCTGCTCGCGGGGCTGTTGCGCAGCGACGGCGGCACGCGCGGGCCGCCCGCCGGCACGCGCTTCGTCCACTCGGCGTAGTCCTGGCGCTCCGGCGACGCGTCGAGCAGCTCGTGGTTCGGGACGACGCCGCCTTTGTGCGGCGAGATCTCGGGGCTCGCCAGCGGACTCGCCAGCGCGAGGTCGCTAGGAAGAGAAATTTCGGTGAGGTTGGTAGTCGCGTTGCCCGCAGCCGCGTCAGGGAGGTCCGGCGCAGTCACCGCGCGGATCGTCTGGCGCGGCGTGCCTCTCACGGGGCTGGCGTTGGCAGCAGCGTTAGAGGCGGGGCTCGTGGGCGCGCTCTTCTGGATGGAGGTGGGGCGACTCTGAACGGGGCTGTGCTCAGGGCTCGTAGCAGTAGTCTGAGGGCTCGTGGCAGTAGGCAAGGGGCTCGTAGGCAAAGGGCTCTTAACAGTCTGCACAGGGCTAGTCTGCTGGCTCTTAGGGCTCTTAGCAGTCTGCACACTCTGAACAGGGCTCTTCTGGATGGGACTCATCGGGCTCTTACTCACAGGACTCTGCACGGGGCTCTCAGACTGCACAGGACTCTGACTCAAGGGACTCTTGCTCAAAGGAACTGGGGCCATCGGAGTCCTGGCGGCCGGGCTGGCCTGCGCGCTCTTAACAGCAGGACTAGTCTGCGTGCTCCTCGCCGGACTGGTCGCCTGCACAGGACTGGCTTGACGGACCTGCACAGGACTGGCCTCCCTGACCTGCACGGGACTGGCCTCCCTGACCGGACTAACTGGACTCGCTGGCGGGACCGTGACGATCTCGTCCTCGGGACCGCTGAAGTACTGCTCCGCGTCGATGTCCGAGTCCTCGTCGGCGCCGACCATCACCGGCTTGGCGACGCCCAGCGTCTGGTGCCGCGCCTCGAGCATCTCGGCCTTCTCCGGCTCGACGCTGCGCGCGACGGAGCGCGGCGGGATCACCGGCGCGGCGGAGGCGGCCGCAGCAGGCGCAGCACTGACCGGCACAGCCGGCGCAACGGTGGCGACGCTGGCGACGCTGGCGATGGCAGACGGCCCGGCCGCGCTGCCGAACTCGAGCGGCGCGTCGCCCGGTGCAGTGGGCGCGTCCTTGCTCACCGTGGGCGACTGCATGACCTGGACAATCTCGCTGTCGTCCTCGAGCTCGTCGAGATCGATGTCGGCGTCCAGCACGACGCCGTTCGTCTGCACGCTGAGGTCCGGGCGGCCCTCGAGCGCGGCGCTCAGCGCGGCGGACTGCGCGTCGCTCAGCGGCTCGGCGGGCATCTCGCCGGCCTGCAGCGTGCGCTCGGGGCTCAGCGGGCTCACGGAGTCTGTGCGGCGCGGCGGCGACGCGTGCATGGGGTGGAACGGCGAGCCGAGCGTGGCGGGGCGCAGCGCGGGCGGCGACTGCAGTGCAGAATGCAGCGACGCGGGGGACGAGCCAGAGACGGCGGAAACCAGCGAGGGGGCGGGTGAGCGCGGCGAGTGGGGCACGCGCGGCGAGCGAGACGAGCTTGGCGAGCGAGACGAGCTAGGCGGGCTAGACGGGCTAGGCGGGCTATGCTGGTTCTGGGCTGGTTGGCTCTGAACGCGCGGGCTCTGGTTGGGTTCGAGGGTGGTTTGGCTCTGGACGTGGTCACTGTGAACGGGTTCACTGTGGGTCTGTTCGCCGTGGGTCTGTTCACTCTTCGTTTCAGTCGCAGTCGCTTCAGTCGCAGTCGTTTCAGTCGCAGTCGTCTCACGTTCGTTGTTGCTCGCGTGGCCCGCGTTGACACGTTCTGGGCTGGGAGGTTCGAAACGCGGGATGGTCTCCAATTTAGGCTTTCCACGCGCGTCGACGCGCCGGGCGCCGGCTGCCGCCTCAGGACTCGACACCGGACTCACCCCAGGACTCACGTCGCTGAGATCGCTGGGCTCGGGGCTGCGTTGGGGGCTGAGCTCGGGGCTGCGCTCCTGACTCGCGTCGTCGACGCGTTCCCTCTTCTTTTTCGCGGCCTTGGCACGCTGTTTGCGCTGGTTCTTCGCGCCCATGCCTTAAGGTTGTCTTCTACGTAGGCAGGCGCGGATTGGGTGGGCTCGCTGACGTGTGTCCACGGGTAAATAATAATCTTTCCAAACGGTTTAGACACGCCAGTCAGGTGTACCTGCCGGCAAGGGTTGGCCGTCGAGGGTACCGGGGAAAAACCACATCCCTGGAGCCTACGCTCCAACAAAACCACACCTCCCCACATCAACCGCTTCCCTGGTCCGGCCTAATGCGCAGCGGCTGAGCATATAGGCGCTCATCAGCTTAGAAGCCCATGGTGTCCCAAGGCGGGCATCCCAAAACACGCCCGTTCCCAGCGGACTCGAGCAATTCTGATAAGATTAAATTTTATTTATGTGCGTTACCCTATTTCGTCGCTGATACGCACACCTCAGACATACATGTATCAAGTATAATTACGTGTCAGCCAGTGATTGGCTGGGTACTGCCTGGGTACCGGTGGCAACCGCCGGCCACCAATGGCCAGCACTGGCCAGCACTGGCCAGAGCTGGCCGGCACTGGCCCCCGTGTGGCACCGTACACTACGACTTATACTGCTCGACCAGCCTCTGCGTTTCCTCGAGCACCCTCAGCCTCTGGTTTAGGCCTTCCACGGACCGCTGCAGCTCGGCCGCTTTTTCCCCGAGCGGCTGCGCTTTCTGGAGCGTGCGCTGGTGCGATTTCGCTGTGGCCACGAGCTCCTCGAGCTGGGCGGACTGCTGCGCGACCTGCGCGCGGCCGGCCGCGATCTCGGCCATTTTCGCGTCCAGCGCGTCCGTCAGTTCCGTCTGGGCCTCCTCCAGGGCCTTCTGCGCGTGGACGTGGCTGCTATTCGCCAGTGCTTCCAGCGCGTCCACGGCCGTCATCTCATGGGTAATCCGGGGTAGGCTTGGGTAGGGGGTAGAAGTCGATATAGTGAGGTTGGACCTGGGTGGTTTAGTGAAAAATTACCCATCTCGTGGAGCTTGATAAATTGACAACTTTACGTATTAAGTAGAGGTTTTGTATACCGAATTTCTGTGTAGCCAATGACACTCGAACCATACATTCGCCCATGGAGGTGCACTTAGAGCATAAACCTCGATATACTATCCTACGAACCACTCTTCATTCCAATTCGAGCGCCTACCGCTACATGAACTTCATCAAAACGTAAATAAATACTAAATTAGGAGCCACGCCGAGTCCTGCTCGATGGCCAGGCGCTGCGCCTCGGCCGGCGTCGCGCCCAGGCGCAGCCCCGCCGCGAACTCGCGCAGTTTCGCGACGCGGGCGTTCCCCACGAGCCGCGAGAAGCGCAGCGGCCGCCGCTCGAGCGCATCGAGCTGCCCGCGCGGCTGCTCGGCCGTGAGAAACTCGACGACCGTGAGGAGGCGCTGGACCTTCGCGCGGTGCGCCGACTCCTGCAGGCGCCCCGGCAGGCTCTGCTTGCGCAGCGCGTCGAGCTCGCGCTGCTTGAGCCCAAGCTGCGCGTCGAGGCGGCCCGCCGTCGCCGTGAGCTGCGCCTCGCGCGCCACGGCCGCCGCCTGCCACTGCCGCAGCGCGTCGAGGTCCGCGGCCACGGCCTGCACGCGCGCGAGCTTACTTCGGAGCATGCGTGCGCAACTGCTCGAGCAGCGCGACCAGCGCTTCGCGTGCGAACTGACTGATCGGCAGCTCGAGGCTCTTGTCGTCACTGAGTTTGAAGATTGTCTGGTAGCCGTTG